>CANUEY010609937.1:0-24900 GCA_948099555.1 Croton setiger
TATATATATATCAAATTTGATTTTTAAGAGGGGTGGAAATCTCACATCCGCTCACCTTATATATGTACAGAATGCTTATGTACAGTAAAATAAAGGATCAAAACAACAATATTTGAATCTAGCTTAAAATGGAGACCCATAATATCAACTAGACCCTAAGGGGATTATGGTAAAGGTTAGGGACGTAAACGTAATTTTTAAAAAAGTTTTGTAAGGGTTTGATAGTGTATATAAATGATGTAAAAAATAAAATTTCGAAATTAATCGGATCGCAACGATGTATCATGGTTTTTCTTATTTTGAAAAAGAACCATATAGATGATATAACACTAATATTTTGAATATACTTATTTTGAATAGTTTGATGTTACAATAGGTTGATTACGTGCCAATAAAAAATTTGTGCAAAATAATAAGGGGCATGAAACATTTAAAAACGGATTTGGTATATAAGATCCCAAATTTCCCCATGTGCATTATAGCTACTGCTAGATGTGGCCACGCGCCGGGCCGCGGCTCGTCGGACCACGGTTCAAGATTCAATTGAACCGTAACCGGCCCGCCGAACTGGCGATTAAATTACGGACTAAAAACCGGCGGTTCATGGCGGTTAACCGGCGGTTCGATTCACAAAACTCGCCGGTTCACTCACGGTTCACGGGCTTAAACAGTTCCGGTTCAAAAAATTATTAAATCTGAACCGGCCCATCAAACCGGCGGTCCAAATTACAGTTTTTACGGTTTCGGGTTTCGGACGGTTTGGGCCGGTTCAGGCGGGCCGGTTCAGGCGGGCCGGTAGGGCCGAACCGGCCCATGGCCATGTCTAGCTACTGCTATCTAAATGAAGTATCCAATTTTGAAATGCGGCCAATAAAAGCATTAGACAGTGAAAAGTGGCATTTTTGTAGTTTGCATGAAAAAGAGGGGTTAGAATTCCATACTAGCAACTACTACCCACGGAAATATTTGCACAGACAGACATGCTTTATACAGAAATCTGTATCAGAAAATGACAGTGCAGTGCATACTTTACCACCACCTTAATTTCTCTCTAATGGTGATTTGAATTTCTTCACAACTCTCAACAAACAATTGCATATATTATTTTTTCATTTATTTAAAGGGAAAAAATTAAATAAAAATAGAGACTTTATATTACAATTTGATTGCACTTAATTAAATTAAATTAAATTCTCCACACTGAAAATTTAATATAAATGGTAGTATATATATTTTATGATGTTGATGATGATGAACTTGTTGATCTATGCCCTAGCCTCAGCTCTAGATCAACTTCTTCATTTTCCAACTCCTTGCAACTCTTGCTCCTATTGCTGCTGGTCACCGCGGCCGCGGCAGATTCTGGCTTATTCTGAAAATGAGAAGAATATGGAAGTTGATAACTGTTGTTATTATTATGATTGTTGTTGTTATGTGGGTATGGAGAGATAGATAGAAGAGAAGAAGGTGAGTGATTCATAGGAATTGCATTAGTAGCATTAGGGTTTGGTAATTGGTATAGAAGACATAACCCACCACCAGTAGTGGAAAATTCTTGAGTTGGGATTAAAAAAGTAGGTGAATTCGAAGACGAAATGGCTCCCGGAGGTAATGGTTGAGGTGGTGATTGTAACACATTTTGGTGAAGTCTAGCTCGGTCGCGGCGGTGGACGTTCATATGACCTCCTAGGGCTTGAGCTGACCGGAATTCTCTTCTACAAAAGGTACAAGTATAAGAGCGTGGTGGCCAAGTTGTGCCCATGATGTTACCGGTATCTTCTTCGAAAGCTTTGACTTCCCATGAGTCATCATCTTCTTGAGGGTTATTAGGGTTCCACATCCAAGAAGAAGAAGAGGTTGGTGGGTTTGGTTGGTTTTGTGAAGATTGAGGTAATTTTGGATGGTTTAAGGAGAGAAGAGCAAGGTCAGTAGCCATTGTAGTAGCAGTTTTTGTAACATTTGAGATTAGATATAGGAAAGGAAATAGGGGAAGAGAAGAGTTAAATAGGGGAAGTGAAGAAGACACATAATTGAGACAAAATTAATAGAACCCTAACACCGAAGATATCAATGAATGTAATTGGAATTTTGTATAATAATTTTGCCTTACTCAACTAGCTATCCTCACATATAAAGACAACTATTTCTTTACTTTGGCTTCAACGCCCACCACTTGCTACCCATTTTACAAGTTTTGCTTTATTTATCTATAATCCAATGATTAAGGGTGGAAAACTTAGGATTTCTTTGGTAAATTACCTCATTAATCTTCCCAAAACTTCGACTCAATCAGATATTCGGTTTTAAATTCGGAGACTAGCATACTTATATGATAATAGCTTAACTCAAGTTCTGTTTGATAAGTTTAAGCACGAATTAGGAGTGATAATACCATTTTGTAAAATTTTCATTTGTATGTTTATATACTACAATACATACAGATCCGTAAACAAATTTGAATTAAACAGGTTCGAGTTTGATTCATGTAACTTTCAAGCAAGTATGAACAACATTTTTACAAAACTCATCGTAACGATTCGTTTTCTTTACAATTCTATCTAAGAACATGCAAAGATTTTGGTAAGAATAGTACAAACACAATCTGCTGCTAACTCTAAAAAGTTATGAATATTTGCTGCCTCAAATATTCTTTTATGATTTATATTAAAAAAAATTTATATTAATCTCTAAAATTATAAATGATAGAATGTTAATCTAATGTTTTCAAATTTTAAAAAAGAGTCCGGCTGGTGTTCGCATTTTTTTTTTCAAATTACATGATAATTTATCTATATTGAATTTCGAGATCAATTTCAGTGAGTCGTAATTTGCAGAAATCAATTTTTTAATTAAAATTTTGTATGATTACAAATTCGATAATACAAATACTGTAAATTGCAACACACTGAAATTGATTACTGTAAATTGCAACACACTGAAATTGATTTTGGAACTTATTACATGCAATTTTATATGTTATTAAGAGCCACAACTAAATCCTTGATATTGAGTTTGACCGTAATGTATAGCTGAAGACACCCAAAATAACCTATCCTCTTAATTCTTACTCTTGTTTGATATTCTTGTTGTCGTATAAGCAAACGACATTTGAAGTCAAAACAAGTTGACTTATTTTAAATTGATTATGGAGTCAATACTCTATTTCAACATAGCTATCTTCGCCTTCGACCAAACCAAGAAATCTTTTTTTTTTTTTTTTTCCATGGAAATTATCGTCTTTTGCGGCCCAACTGTATTGATTTTTTATATTATTAGTACAATTAATTGAGAGTTAATTTCTTTTTAATACTACTAATTTCAATTTTATTATATACTTTTCATAAGAAATTAAGAAACATAAAGAGTTTTCGATTATTAAATGATAGTTTCAATTTATTTTTATGTATTTTTTTTTTCAATATGAGAAAATTATCTAACTTTCATTTAACATATTTATAATTTTTTAATAAACATTACTATTAGTTTCCACGTCAGAAAAAAGTCATTATAAGACTGAATAATCTTTACTTTTTAATTCGGATTTTCAGGTGTCACGATCCAACCCATGAGTTACAATCAGCACTAAAAATATTGAGAGGTTGTCATCTTTATTAGATTAGATAATTCTCACTCGTCATCTTTTTAAAAAAAATTTAAAATTAATTGTCGAAACATAACAGAACAATTTGTTAATTCGAGAAATTGGGAGCAGAATGTAATAATTTGTTATGTTGTCCATCTGAAATCCAACCAGCTGAAAACAAAATTTTAAGCCAAAATCAATCATTTTCCATCAAGGAGGTATTATTAATGATAATACAAATCTAAGAGGCCATTAAGAAAGAGACAGAAAGTAGTAATTAGTTGTGTTAAATTAGTATTACGTGAAAGAAGCTAATCTTATAGCTATCAATGATTTGTTCTTAATTTGTCTCAATCAAATGAAGCTATTAAATAGCCAACTAAATGATATGAAATTTATAATTTTTTAATGGGGAATTAAGACAAATCATGGAATTTTAAGAGAGTCAAAATTCGGATTTTGGTACTATTAATTAAACATTAGGAACTTAATTACATTAAATAACTAAATAAACTTCACTTATAAACAATCCATTTCTTACTTATATGTATTGTCAAACTAAGAGTATATCACATCCCTCTCCCCTATTAATTATTTTTTTTCATTTAATTAAATCTATAAAAATTAGGGTTGTGCATGATTTTCGAGAAAAACGAATCAGAATTAATAAAATCTAATTAATTTTAGCATCATTTAAATGTGATTTTCCTCATTATATTTTGCTAATATGTTATTGGTTTATATTTTTATTTATAATAAATTTATAAATTGTTTAAAATGTGTTTATAAAAAAGGTTATATCTATTTATTTATTTTTTTATGAATCATTTAGTCTCTAAAATAAATGTATATCACACATTTTTATCCAATCATAATTTTGAAATTTTAAAATGGATATAATATTTCTAAACTTAATAAAAAGACATTAAATAGCAATGTTATAACAAATAACAGCACAAGTCTGAATTGTGGTATTTTCTTGTCCAGTAGATACAAATTCCATATTTACTACGAAGCTTATGGTCCAATCTCGTATGAAAACAAAGGCAAGAAGGGCAGCAAATACATTAAGATTAGAGACACAAGACGTGTGGTGAGGTTTAGTTCCATGTCCAATGTCACCTTATATGCAACTCTAAGGAATCCTAAGTTTTTGATATATTCCTCGTGACTTATTGATGCGTTGATTTTTCGCGTGACTTATTGATGCGGTGATTTTTGGCTATTATAGTGAGTTTTTCTCTTTTTTTACGTTTTATTTTAGAATCTCATCCAGTTTTTAAAATTTTATTCTGGACGAAGATCTAACAGTAGTAGATAAATCTTTCAACACAAATAACTATTAGATAAATCTTTCAACACAAATTACAAATAATTATATACGATAATTTTTAAATATAAAACCTTGTTAAACGAATTCAAATTCATAATATTTTTAATTATTATGATTAGCAAGCAACCCAATATCTTTGTTTTATCTGATGTGGACCCCACAAAAACATCCGTAAGTTGACGGACAGAGCATCCATCCAGTCCAGCTAAGAACCCACATTAATAAACCTGCATGAAATTTTAATTTTAAGTACTTCACTGCGCACTCACTCACTCACTCACTCACTCTCTGCCTGACCCTTTTGGTCCCCTCTTTCTTGCTTTACTACTTCCTTCCTTTCTTCCTTCTGTTGCCTTTAATTAGCTCCATTGCATAAATCTCACTCACACCATTCAATTCATGAGTTCAGTGTCCTGTCCACTGTTCAACAATCTCTTCTCGTCTCCTTTCTGCCATGCCTACCTATCTTTCTAGTTTCTAGCTTCTTCTTCTTACTTAGTAGCTTGCACTTTTCACTAAATATCACGTCTCTACCTGTTTCTCCTTTATAATCAGTATTAAAATAAGACAAGAATATAAAACAAGACAAGTAAAGAAAAAGGGAAATCTTTTTGCAATGAGAAAGAAAACATTGGTTGCAGTAACAAAGGCTTTAAAAAAGACAAACCCTACTGCAGATATAATACATATCATTTATTCCTTTCTTGTTTAAAAAGAAACGATGAATGAACCACTCAGCGTGTATAGTATATCAACTCGCAGGATTGTTCTGGTTTAAGTTTAACCATAGGTTTAGAGTTCGATGTATAAGAGAGTTTTGCTGCTTTTAGTGATCATTTCGAGCTCGAATGTAATGTTCGACTCGAATGTAATTTGGTGACCGGAAATCGGTTGGTTATATTATTATTATTATACCCTAAAAAGACAAATGCTGATCGACCAAGATTCGGACGCAGTTAAAAAGGTTGAAGGTGCAAGTGGATAATGTGAAGGTAATTCGTGTGGCTGTGTATGTAAAATAGGTAAAGAAAAAGGAAGTGGGTTTAGAGGAATAGTCATGGTCACTGCATGGGGCTCCCCAAATTTCAGTAATCATTGCCTTTCTCTTATCCTCTTGTGCATGGAGACCTCTCAGACCTGTCTCTTTTCCTCCTCTTAACAATCACTGTTACTATAGTGACACTTCTTCTAAACACTACTTTAATTTACCATTAATATTTCATGTAATACATTATTACTGTGGAGACTCGATGGTTATTAGAATCCCAGTTTCTGCTTTATTTAATATATTTTCTTTAATAGGTTAACTCTTATAAAAATTTAAGTAAACCGGACAGATAGGGCTGTAAACGAGCTGGACCGAGTATTGTGTTGTTCGAGCTCGGCTCATGTTAAATTTCACGAGCTTGAACTCGAGTCGAGGTCGTGTTAAATTTCACGAGCTCGAGCTCGACTCGTTTTGAGACTCGCGAGCTTGGATCGTTTTAGGCTCGCGAGTTTAGCTGCTCGAGCGAACATCGAGCCGCTCGCGAACAGTTCGGCTCGTTTGCAGCTATACAGACAGATATATACATATAGAACGGATTGTAGATTAACATATTAGGATGTGTTATATTCTAGGATTTAGCAACGAAAGCATGAATCAATTAGTAGTTAATTGGTAATAATTTAAAAAATTTCATATTAAATAATTACTGTCTTAACACTTAACATTAGAATTTATTTTTTAAATTCTAATTCCTAAACCTAGAATTTGGACAAACATCCAACAATACATATATTATATAATTGATTTTCAGAATAATAACTAGGTTGGGAGAATAAATGACAAAATATCTCTTGAAAACTAGAAATTAGAGACAACCCAAGTTGGTGTTTATATTTTCAAACTTTCCTACAATCCAAATCGAATAAAAATACTAAGCAGCCAAGACTTATAAGTTAATTAATTAGTACTAACTTTTTAACATCAGTAAACTTAAACTTAAATAAGTCTAGTTTAATCCATTTTCGCCTATCACGAATTATAACCTTCGATTTTTTGTCAACCTTTTTATAAGAGTACAAGCTGGTCAAGTTAATCGAATCGGATAGCCCAAATCAACCTCTATACCCCATTCATAAATTCATTATGGTTTTTTTATTATTATTATTTTAAATTTTATGTTATTTTGATGTTAGAACTTATTTATTTTCTTTCTAGAGGCTTCAAAATTCTCCTCCTCCATCTCTATCTATATCTTCTTCAGCGACGTTTGAATTTATTAATTTTGCAGAAATTTTAAGAAATGTGTTAGATACCTTTTTAAATCTCTTAATAACTTGGTTTATTATCTTTAAAAAATTTTATTCTTAGTAAATAAATGTGCCTATGTTTCTTTCTCTTCGGCTATTGTTTTGGTATTATTTTCTTGAATGTTATTTCTAATGTTGATTAGCAAATATTGCATCTAATTGACGGGCTGAATGGTTGAAGACTAATTTTTGAATATAGAGGAGTATACTAACGGACCAAGTAATATTGTGGGCTACACAATAGGGCAGATTGAAGACTAATTTTTCTACTCTAAATAAATTATGAACTGTATATAAACTATGGAGAAATTGCTTGTAAACTGAGTATAAACAAATGATAAATTTGTAGGAAAGTGTTTGTTTCTAATGGTTGAAGACTAATTTTTTTACTGTAAGTGAATTATTAAGTGGATGTAAACATTTCAAAAGCTACTTATAAACCGAATGTAAACAAATGATTTAATGATAAGGAAATGTTCGCATTTGGTGAACTTTTATGCACTTACTATTATTTTGACCTTATAAGTAGTAGATAGCCTTTTTTTTTTTTCATGAATAACATTTTATTTTTAACAAATTTGAGAGAGGTTAAACCATTTTTTGTCAAATTTAAAACAAGACCTTTTATTTTGTGTACTTATTGCTTATTTTGAGTACTTATGCCCAAAGTCCAAGCCCTTAATGGAAACCCAAAATTTTGAAACATAGGGTGAAGAAAGCTGGATCTATAGGCCCAAATACTATAAGTATGCCAACCACACAAGCCCAACCAAAATAAAAGCAACAGGCATGAAAATAATAGAAAAAGAAAACAAGTAGAGCTTTTTAGGACAGTAAAATAAAATTAACAGCCAAATATGCCAATTTTATGCATCAGGTTTACAAAGGGCATATGATAAGTTGAATGGTTTCCGGTCGTCTTCATTTCCTGGTGATGCTTCGTCACTGATTCAGGAAAAATCAATTTCCCGACGAACATTCAGAATTGACCTCTTATGTTTTCCGGCGACATTCAATTCAATACTTAACAGAAACTAATAGATTCCGGCTTCGTACTTGCCGGAATCACATAAGCTTCAGCTTTCCCGCAACATCACGAAACGATCAAATACTACTAGAAAATCATTATGAAACTCGTTAGATATTGTTCCTCTAACTGATTCTTCAACTTGCGAAATCTAAATCTCTATCGAAGCACCTTTGAAGAATCTTTCAAGATCGACTATAAACCACTGAAGCTCGACAATGGAAGACGGAAACCCTACGACAACCACAAGATTCTGCCATGAAATCTTAGTTCTTCCATTTTTACCGGCGAGAGAGATAAAGTTTTCAATTTTGTTTTCGATGATTTTTTACTATCTTCCGGCCATTTAATGTTGACGATGATGATACTGAAAGACTTGACAGGGCATGGGCTGTCGACCAATACCCTTCAATCGTCAGTTTGCTGAAGGTGGAGGAGCTTGGTCATAAATTAACTATACATAAATGGATCAAATAGTTATGAAAAATGCAAAAAATTTAAGGGTGTTTTTGAAAAAAAAAACAACATGAAGCTATTTGTAATTGTGTTGGAAAATCATATCAATTTATGCAATTGTTTTATTTTTGTATGCAGTTATTGAATATAAATATAAAATTATAATTTAATTTAGTGTAAAAATTAGATTAAAATAATTAAAAAGTTTGATTAATTAAAAAATAAATATATATGTTGAGAAGAGAAGATAAAGCCTTCCCCATGTGAAAACAGAACAAAAATGGTGTCATTATCATCCACGTGGTCTGCTCATAATCGTAGTCTGTGTATAAATTTTTCAACTTTTTCTTTAACATTATTTAATATTATTAATTAACATTTTAATTTAAATTAGCAGAATCTATGCCATTATGGGTGTGTTTAAGAAATAAAAGTGGGACCCTTTACTTATTATTATTTTAATCCATAATTAAAGGCTGTTTACCGGTTAATTTTATTATAATTAAATCAATTTTTTTTATATTATTATAATTTTCTTGGTTTATGTTCGTCCAATCATTTCTTGTTTGTGTAAGTTTACAAATAATGATTTTTTGAGGTGGTGGGAGTTATCGGTACTAACACATTGAGTTTGAATTTTTATCTATATAGTGTATAGTACGTGAGTTTTGAATTTTTATCTATATAGTGTATAGTACGTGAGTTTATAATTATGTTAAAAAATACGAGGACACAATATTATATGATTCTGATTTGGTACGAAAAATAATTGATTAGAATTTAGACATTATTTAATATTTTACATATTACTGTTTATCAATTACTGCTAAATTTTTTGTAGCATTAAATTCAAATCCAAATAAAACTAGATTACATGCAATCTCACTTAAGTATGCATTATTTATTTAATTTTAATTTTTTAACAAATATATCAAAATTCAAATAATTGATTTTAATTTTGGAACGACTGACCTATTTATTTAATGGTTTATTTTAATAGTTAAAAATAATAAATAATGATTCACATGATATGACTTGTGATTTATTAGATTATCTCCAAATGTAAGTCTATTTCCAAAAAACAATAGATGTCAAATCATATTTGTTCTCATATAAACATGTCTACAAGTCCAAATCCCAAATTTTCCTTAAATAAAGGAACAAATAAATATCAACTAAATATTAAAATGATTTTTTATTTATTTATGTTTATTTGTATTTCCATTTCTTCAAGGTCACTCATGTTCAAAACAATGTAACTAAGACATGTTCATAGCCGGGCTAGATTTCTGCGCATCTCAGCGGACCACGGTTCAACGGACGAGAGACAAGGGATCAGTGATCGGTGATCGGCGGTTCATTGCCGAACCGGTTAAACGGTGATATACGGTTTCAAATGGCGATTTATGATGGGCAATTGGTGGTTCGATACTTTTTGAACTAATTATTCAAACGACTTACAAACAATTTTGGTTTAGAAAATGGTTAAACTTGAACTGATCAGTTAATCCATGACCAAGCTCACCTTCCTCCCTAAAGAGCCGGCTTAGCAGATGACAATTGCTCAAGACATGGGATAAAGCGAAATAGCTAGATTCGTTGTAATAAAATTACTGAGTAAACATTTATAAAATGCTTAAAATTAAGGCTAAAAGTTTATTTAGTCAAAGTTTTAATTATGAACTCTAATTCATTCACCTTTTTTAGCTAAAATAATTAAAAAATGAATGAATTTTATCAAAATACATTAAAGTTTCAAGTGAAATTAATTATATAAGACTAATTTCGATTTTACTTACCCATTCTCTCACTTGATAATTATTTAGGCCATTTTTCGTACAAGGTATTAATGCATTTTTAGATTTTTTTTTTTTAAAAAAAAAGAGAAAAAGATGTAAATAATTAAAAATTAATACTCCGCTTGATTTATTTAGAGTGAATTTTTAAATTTGGTATTTTATTTACATAGTAAAATTATTATAATATTCTAAATAATTAAATTTGAATTAAATTCCCTTGTAAACACATAACAAATAATAATTAAAAATCAAAAAATAAAATAGAAGAGTTGGTTCCGGTTTTGCTTAAGATCCTTTTTTCATCAATATATTTCTTAATTAGTACTTTATATATGATAACTCACATGCACTTAAATATGGGTTTTTCACAGAATTAAGGTTAAAAATAAATTAAATAAATGAATATTTTACAATATCTGGCTTAGATTTACTGAGATCTAATGAGATTACATATTGCTTAATTATTTTTTATCATAAGCATCTCATAATTAATAATATTTCATGAAACAACTTTATAAAACCAATGCATACTTTATTATTTGACTCTTTTAATAATAATTTCTTAATTACTACTACTTAAATTAATATATTATGCTTTTTTTTGTCAATTAATGTCTGAAATCTATGACTGTACTTTGTTAGTGTTGGTGGCGAATTTATTTATGCTGCAATATATTTTTCTAATGAAGAATTATTAATTATAAATCTTATAATTATTTATAGTTATTACTGTAATTATTATAAAAATAAGAAAAATCATATATAAATGTTACTTTGTGTTAGAAGGATCCAATTTTCATTTTATTATATTATGGAAGTAGAAACTTTAACTAAGTCAAGAATTTGAGACATGGCTCATCATATATATAATGATTAGTTCCCAACAAAAAATAAATAAATAAATAAATAGTTAAGGTTTAATTAATTATTCATATTATATTAATCTTACTTTCTTAATCAAACGGAGAAAAGACATAAATAAAAGATAGTGATAATAGAAAGTGGTGATCTAAATATTTTAATCCTCCAACATAAGTAATTAACAAATATACTATGTAAAAGTAATCAGGGAATATAAAATATTGATTAATTAGAATTACTAGTAATAACTTAAATTTTATTACAATATAGTAATGTAATAATTAAACAGTTTAAAGTAATGTATCATTTTCCTTAATTAAAAATTTTTAGCAGACTTTTGATTTTAAATATTAATCTAATTTATTTATTTATTTAATGTTAATTCCATTTTGGTTTATTCTTTTTGTTTGAAACAATATATTAAGTACTTCGAATAAATATCATAAATCAGCTACGATAATTAAGAAATAATAACGTTGTTGTCTTAATCGGTCGTGGGATCATCCATGAACCAAGTCACTGAAATACATTATTATTGGTTGATTAATTAAATTAATTAAATTGAAGGGGTTTTGTTAATTTAAGATTAGAAAAAGACAGAATAGCACCTCTATTTAGACCCCAACTCCATAGAACAAAATAGAAGCACGTTCTGGGAACTATCATACATGAAAATAAATAACTAAACGATATAAAAATCTTTCTTCTCTTTCTCTAATCAACTAAACTTAAATATATCAAGCTGTTGATTAATGACTTATTTTATTATTATTATTATTATTATTATTATTATTATTATTATTATTATTATTAGTCCTTTTCTACCACATATTTTAATTATTAGAATAGGGAAAGTAACACATATTGTTGATAAAGAAAATTTAAATAGATGAAAAACTTTAATCAATTAACGAAAAATGTTTTCTAATTATCAAAGAATACATATAATTACAAACATATTATAAATTTACATTGACAATTAAAATATATAATTTTGTTATATATATATATATATAGGTTTTGACATAATTATTCCACTAAATTCTAACCCATTCTAAAAAAGATTATATTTTTTGAAAATAATATTTTTTTTAAACAAAATATGAACATTTTATAAATATATTAAACATATTATAAACAAATTATAAATTATTTATAAATAAAACGAATATAACCGTTTTAAAAGTTTTTTTTCCACCAATACCCTTCAAGAGTTAAAAGTTAAAATTACTTTTCAGACTTAAAAATTGGACTTTTTTATATTATCGCAAAATTATGTGTTAAATGGAAACCAAATTTCTATTATATCTACATATTTTTGTTCTTAATTCATAATCTATAATGAATTTTTTTATTAAAAATTTATTAAATTTATAATCTAATACAATTTATAATAAAATTTACCAAATCAAGTGTCAAATATATTGGGAAACATTTTTGTGATTTTGAATTCAAAAAGTACGAATAAATAAATAAAAAAAATACCCCTTATATATTTTGGGTAATGTAGTCATACACCAATGCTATATACCTAATTTTACTATTAATAATTTTTTTTTACCTAATTTTACTATTAATTTTTTTTTTTTACCTAATTTTACTTATTGCACAATATAGGACTGAATGAAAATTAGAAGTGGCCTGCAGACAATAAGGAGCAGTTCCACTGCAAAAAGAGACGCAACAAAACTGAAACGCATGAAATTATGTGTGGCAATCGTCAGTCAAAGAGTAGGGTAGGTTAAGCCTGGCTGAGATGAAATCCCTGGAGAGCTGGAGCTTGAGGAAATAACCCCCGAAAAATAAAGGGAAGGTGTCCTTTGTATGTAGGGCAATACCAGTCAACCTATGTACCTTTATGCGTATAAATATCCATAAACAAAACAAGTGAAACAAAGAAAGAAAGAGATTGACATTTTCTGAGATAGATTGATTGATTCAGACATGTGAGGATTTGGGAGTTGGTGGATGGATCTCTAAGGCCTATTATATAATTTCACGCCCAACTTGCAAAAAGTTTGCAAGATTTTTCAATTTTCACCCTAAATTTAAATTTTTGGTCTAAAATTGAAAAATATTTGAAACTATAGGGACTTTTATTTATACAAACTAAATATGAATGGGTACATATAAAAGAATTGGGTTTATGTGCATACAAAGAGAAGATAGAGGAGAGGAAGGATTGGGGCAGGTGAAAATTGCAGAGAGGGAAAAGAAGCCCCGGAATTTCAGGGGAGGGAAGAAAGAAAGTAATTTCCAATGGAAAAGAGAGACAAGAAGTTGCCTCGTGGATCATAAAATGTTTTTGACTTGGAAACCGCACGTGGCTCCCTCTTCATGTCTGAAAATTGCAGTCTTTTTCTTTGGAAATGCTAAAATCCATGGCATTTATGGATAGGGATGCAGTTCTTATACTCTTCTTGTTCCCTCTTTTACTTGTACTACTCCTAATATCACATCCTCCATACTAGAATGACGTCACAATTCTCATTTTATTATTTATTATTATTTTCCAATAATTATTTATTATATATTTCCATTCATGTTTTAAAATTTTCCCTTAATTTTGTGATGAAATTATACTAATAACTATAACAGTATTAAAACAGTCCTCGTTATTTTCTATTAAAAACTACAATTTTTTTTATTGAAATAATTTCATTAATTGATAATATAATTGCAATATATTATGATAATCTCATACGGTAAATAAAAAATACAATATAAATAATAGTAATCTTCAAATTTTGATAAAATAAATTAATTTTTAAGACAAAATACTAGTAATTACTCAAATGAGATGAAAATATTGATTTACTACAATAATATTTTTAAAATATTATATCTTTTAAAAAACTTTTAATAACCAAAATTCTCAGAAAGGTTGTAATAACTAAATATTCATAGATAAACATACCGCATTATCAGATTTCATCGATAGATAGAACATCGTTATCTATACTTGAATATCGAAGACTTTCAACTAAAAGGAATCAAAGATCCATTTTGTATCTCCAAATCCAAATGGCAACATCAAATAATAATGCATTAACATAAAAAACATTAGAAAACTCCGTAACGTATAGGAAATAAAAACACTCATTATCAAGAGAAGAAATAAGAACACTTATTATAGTGCACTTCCTAATGTCACGAACTAGTTGTCTTGGACAATTTAACCTCATTTGGCTGCAACAACTCACATGCTAATACACTAGCGTAACCTCACTTAAGGTGTGTTAGGTTGGCTGTCCAAGTAAGCCAGTAAGCAAGCAAAGCAAGCCCATTTGGGCAAGTCAACACACAGTCAGGCATGCCAATACACCCTACCAGAAGCACCCAACTACCCTGCTAGTTAGCAGCACAGGCCTGCTGAAAAATGCTCTAAATGTACACCAACGCCTAGACATGGCCATGAGCTGGTTAGGCCCGTTTGGCCTGCTGGTTTCGGTCCGGCCCGTCGCCAAACCGGAACTGTTCGAACTGTAACCGAAACTGCTAGAAGACGGTCCGGTTAAGGTTCAAACTATTTTCAAACCGTGAACTGTATTGAACCGAAACCGTTGACGAATCGTCCGAACCGTACCTTCAAATCGCTAGTTAACCTTTTTTTCAAAAAAAATTAAAAGTTCAACTTTCCCCCTAATCGTGGCCTGTAACCGGCCCGTGGTCATGTCTACTAACGCCAACACTTTGCTTCGACTATCTTTTGTCTCTAAACTTAAAATGATGTGTGAGAAGGTGTTGTATTTGGATTTATAAAGTTTCTAGGCTTATATGGTGGAAAAATTTGTAAAAACTCGCAAACCTAGCTTTTGCTTTTAGACTATTATAGCCAAAGGGTGTATACTCTAGTCCAAGTCCACAACTAGTGCGGAACTACATTGTAGCATTATGCCATGGCCGCTCCCCCCAAATTGGTTGAATAAAAATATTAAGTGTAGGAATATGACAATTAGAGTTTTGAGGTTTAGTGGAAATCACCTTTATTTTACTTCCTATTATCATCTATTTACTAAGCTTTATTTATCGATATGTCGATATGTTCAGTAGTTGGTACCCTCGAATTTTTAGTCTTGATTCCACCACCGTCCACGACCGAAGTTGCCTACGAGAAGTTATGTTGTCAAGCATTGTTCCAAAACTTTAAACTTGTATTTGCTTGTTTGTAAAGCCTTGTAATCATTTATACTCCTATACATTGTAGTTTTGGCTTTTGAATATTGATATATAGAGAAAATTTTCTTCGAGCCAAACAACACCTAAGTTTGCAAGTGGACTTTCCCTTCAATTACTATTAGATCTGGCCAAATGCTGTTTTACATAAAGGACATTAAAGGAAAATAAAATATAAATAATTTATTTATTATTGAATGGTTGAGGGGCGTGTGGTTTTAGACTTTGACAGAACCTTAATCTTATGTTAATTGATAATTATGTTTACCAAACCAACAACTCTTTGGTTTAGCAACTCTTTTTATATGACTTTACATTATTTTTTATTTTTTTATTACAACCTTTAATTAAATTATTATTTTCCTCTACACGTGGTTGGGCACCCTAGGTAGACCAACTTTTTTAAATAATAATATTTAAATTATCTAATTAATTAAACATAAACATTAATCTTAAATTTTAATTAAAAAATATAAGGTGAATTTTACAATTGGATAAAGGACTAACCATTGACATCCCAAATTTTATTAAAATAATTAGAGCACTATATACATATATGTTATATAGTTTTTGGTGTTAAGGTCATTACCAATTGGTTGGTTGGACTTCCTCCATCAATTAACCTTGTATTATATGATGTTATAAATAAATAAATAAATAAATGTATATTAACATATTATAAGAGTACTTAACCTTTCATATTATGGACTAACTATACATTTTAGTATTTTAATTTTTTTCCTTAAAAGGGGTTTACAAATGGATTGTCAAAATAAGACATTTTAGGTTTTAGCAATAGACATAGGAAAATGGCCTCTAGCTAAATTTGATCCAAATCAAATTTTAATAGAAGTGATATGACTAAAATGCCCCTTTAATATTAATTACCTTTTCTAAATACCAATTTGAAATTAAATACCATTTGAAGTTCAAAATAAATCTATGAAGGAAGTTGAATTTGAGTTGAATAATGGCGAATAAAGTTTAGTAGCAAGCTTGTTAAACTCCATATTAAGTTAATTAATTAATTAATTAAATTAAAAGATATTAGTTGAAGTAATTGCAAGGATTAGATGGTAATTAAACTTATCTTCATGAGCCAGTCAGCCAAGGAGGAGGGCCGTCCAGGGTGGGAGGAGAAGACAAAAGAATGGGTCCCACCCGCCGTAGCAACAATCTCCCTCCCTCCTCCCACTTGCCCACTGGTTTTTTAGAATTATTATATTTATTATTATTTATTTTAAAATAATTAATACATAATATAAAATTGCCTTCTCTTCAAAACCCCAAACCCAACCACTAATAGTAATCTTGGTCAAATTTGTAGCTTAACCATAGTTAAAATTTGACCACAAACATCTAAAGGATAACCCCACCCACACAATATAATTTTACACAAATGTATGATTAGATCACACAGCTCATATTATTACATCCCTTCATGCCTTGCCTCCTATAATTATAATTAATCTCTTAAATATATCTCACTTTATTATTCTATTATTATATGTATTATTTAATTAACTCTAAATTATGTAAAATTAGAAAGGAACAATACATAGGATTTTTTAAAAAATAACATTTTTTTAATTATTAATAATTTAATTTTTAATAAAAAAATATTAATTTTTCTAATATGACCTCTTAATTTAAAAAAAAAAGGTTTATTTTTTTAAGTAAAAGATTATTGAATACACATGTTGAAATTATATAAACATTTATATATTTTGGTTTCCATTTTTCAATAATATAAATGATTAGTGTACTTAATAAAATAGATTATAATTTTTTATTTTTAAAATTAGTTACAAGAGCTATTTTTATGGAAATTTTTATAATATATCAAATCTACTTAGTATATAACTATGTTATTTAATTATTTAATTTGAGTTGACTTACCAATATATTAATTGATAAAATATTATTTTTCATTTATTTGGAAGGAGATCTAAATAAAAATAAGTCTTAGTACAACTGAGCTGTGATTAAACTCAAAGAAGCTTTTATGAAAAAGTTAGAGAATTAAATATATTTAAATATAGTGTTGGAAGGATAAAAGATACATAAATAGTGCATTTTATGTATTTATTTTCTTCTATTGCCTCAATCTAAAGTTAGCAAATTTTTTTTAAAAAAAAATTTAAGAGTAGTAAATAGTATGTAATTTAATAAATTCAGTAAATAATATTTTATGTTTATTTACCAATTTACCCTTGATTTATAAAAAAATTTCTATTGAAAAGATTAATATTCTTTGTTCATCGGGAAGAACATTTCTTCCAATCTTTGTTGATTCTAGAAATGGAACAATTAAGTCTAGCAGTTGTTGTCATCTATGGCGATTCAACGTGAACGGTGATTCTGACATGCTACTGCTTCCGGTGACGATGACAGTGGTGATGTTCATCGCGATTTCTTGTACCGCATTTCCGGTTGTGGTGGTGGCGGACCTTCATGTCTATCAGTCTTCCTCATCTGTATGCAATTTTCAATTTTTGAAAATAAATACTTGACAATTAGGGGTGGCATGAGTTAAGGAAGGGTATAATAGGATTTTTATTTTTAAAAAAAAAATTCTATTAAAAAAATGCTATCTAATTTCTATATTTTCATAAAAATGGTATATACTTGTAACAATGAATTTTTGTACAATGCATATTTATTTTACATAAATAATACTTATGTCACTATATTTTAAGTTAATTAATTTCATATCCCTAATTTATAGTTCAGATAGACACTTAAATCCTTCCATAAAAAATAACTAAGAAGAAAAATTTAAATCTTTAATAAATTAAATAATTAATAAATAATAGAAAATAAAAAATATTTTAATTAAGGTAATACAATCATCTTTGTAAAATTATAAGGGCAAAAAAATTAATTAAAATATTTAACTGTCTTATAAAACTATATCTTATGGGCTCGAATTAATTAGTTTAAAACTATAAATAAAAATGTTAATTATTTATTATATATTATGATGATATCCATGGAGTTTCATATTTAGATTCAGATTATGAATCTTAGATATATACATATAAATAATATGCATAATGCACATGTGTAGTTATAAATTGTATGATTTTTTTTTTTAAAATAAAAATCGTATAATTTAAGATCTATTCATGAATCCAATACCTCAAAGATATGATATGGAAATATAATATATGTGATTTCTGAATTTAAACAATACTTTGTGCTATTTTATCAATTTTTTTAGTGATGCATATTTCTAAGTTAAAGTCAGAGATTCAAACAATCGCATATGGATAGAAGAACGGACCGTACTATTAGACTTTATCAATAAAATATCAATATTTATATTTGAAGATATAAAATTTTTATGAAGTAACAAAATTAAATAACCGAAAACATAAATATAATAGTATTAAAAAATTCATAAATGAGACAAAATATTAAAACAAAACTTTACTATTGGAAAACGAAAATTTATTAAAAACAAATAAAAAATATAGAAAAAGGAAAACAGAAACTCGACGGTGGCTCAAACCAAAAATAATATATCTAAACAAATGACTTTTAACTTAAATGGTTAAATTGATGCATATTTCTAATCTAAGTTCAGAAATTTATATCTTAATAATTTAACTAAAAAACTTAATTTATTGTTAAAAGAAAATACTACTAAGATTATATAAAACTACACGTCACTCTTTCTTTTAGATTTTCCATCATATATGAGTCAAAAAGATTCTTATTTGTTATTAATATTTTGTAATTTCTCTTTTGCTCTTCATTATTTCTTATTTTCATTTAATAAGTAAGAAACTACATAAGGTTGTTGGACAATTGAATATATATGAATGAGTAGCTATTGTAATTTCTTAATGGCTGTAAGGAAGGGTATTTATACCCAAAACAATCATTATAGCCGTTAAACACTTGAAGTGAGGAGTCTATAGTCTGTTACCCGTGTGCTACCTCACTCTGACTTCTTCTAACTACTACATGTAACTGCTCTTGAACACATCAGCTTGCAATTAATGTTAGAGCCGTTGGAGCTAATTTAAGCAGTGCAATGTGCACGACCTGAGGGTGGGGTGCGCTACATGTTCAATTTGAAGAAGTCTTCAGTGTCGAAAGTAGTGACCCAACTAGGTGTAGTGTGTGAGAAAAATCGCTCGGAACCTTCTAGACTAATTTGGCACCTGTCGTGCACGAAATGCATTTGGTAACGTGCGAGATTGAATTGTAGCATGTGAGATACACCTTGTAGTGTGCGAGAATGAATCTCAGTTGACATCTTGACATTTTTTTGGCATATGTAGCATGCGAGATGAATAGGTAGCACGCTACGTTGCTCTGCTTTTTTCAATACTTGAATTTTTGGACTTAACTCTTTTTGACTTCATTTTGTTTTGTTGAAATAACACTTAAACATATCACAATTCAAGTTAATTTGTCGAACATTCAAAGTGTAACAGATATTTGCTTAAAATAACCAGTTAAATTTTCTGCAATAAAATTTAGATCATATCCTTTGGAAAATATTTTAGATTGATCCCTTAGATTTTGCTTATTGGAGTTGAAGATTTATATATTATATTTTAGTAAGATTTGTAGTTGATATTATGTTGAAAAACTGAAATGTCGAGTATCAGTCATAGATTACCGCTGAAGGAAGAAGGAGATTGAAAATATTTCAAATTTATGTAATGTATTAAAATTACATTTAAATTTATATTCTATTTCCAAAGAATGAAATATGTATTTTCTAAAAAAAAATAAATAACACAATTTGTTTAACATAATATAATTATAATTACATAAATAAAAGATTTTAAATTTGAAATTTTTATCCATATAAACTATAATGAATGTTTTTCAAAAGTTAGTCACGAAGTCTAGTATATAGTTTGATTCATGGAGCCTCTAAGAAAAAGTAATAATATGACCCTAATCATGATTTAAGTCATGATTAGCAATAAAATTACTCTAGAGTTTGAGTAACCATTCTACTATTAAATTTATTAAACAACTATTTAAATTAATTAAACATATTACTTATATGGATAGCTCATTATCTGATAAACTTTAAAATTTTGAAATATTTAAATTAATATTTGACTAAAAGTGGTAGTTTTGAAATATTTAATGTCTCTAGATCTATATATGGGCAGAAGTTTTATTTTCCTAATTTTTTAAAATTATGTACTTTTTATTTAGATAGAAAAGTAGAAATGTGATCGTGACATTTCTAACCAAAATCATACGATCATGCATATGGTTATTATAGGTATAACGCATTTTTATGATTTGATTTGATACACATCGATTGAGTAAATAAAAGTTAGTGTGGTAAATAGATGATTATTTCCCTACTAATGAATTTATATACGAATATTGTAGAAATTAAATTGAAACCATATGAATGATTAAATTTTAGAATTTGTAATCGTTGGTACATATAAACGAGGGGATCTGCTAAAATCTTTGTTTGACGTAACCGTTTAATTTACGGTGATGTAAATAATTAGAGGGGTAAATATAAATTAGTTTCCGGGTTGAAAATAATATTTTGACTTCCGGGAATAAATTAATTAAATTGAAGTTCATAAACTTCAATTTCACTGATTGTTGCGAAGTATCAGAATCGATACCGAATGTCGTTTGGACCGCAAATGTTGCCCCGAATAATAATAATAATAATAATAATAATAATAATAATAATAATAATAATAATAATAATAATAATAATATACAAGTACAGAAAGGAATATATATATAATAAATAACAATTTTCACACATTAAGGTATATTTGTAAATATCATATTAATAAATTTAAAATAAAAAATTTATATTTAGCTAATATTTTATTATAATAATAAATTTTTTTAAAAAAAAAAATTGACCTTTATTAATTTGAAAAAAAAAAAATTAGAATGTGAGGAAATGATTATTGTATATACAAATATTTAAAGTTTTAGGTATGAGAGAAATGACTGCGTTTTTGAGCGTTTGTCGTCTCTCTCTACTCTCTTTGCTTCTTCCCTTCTCTTTCTCTGCACTTCATCTCTCTCTCTCTCTCTTTTCTTCCTTCCAACTTATACAACAAACAATTCCTTCCTTTATTTTCTTTCTCTGAACTTCAGCAGCTTCCTTTCTTTTTCTGTTTTTAATTTTTTCTTTTCAAAAAAAAAAAAAGAAATTTATTTTATCTTGTTTACAATTTTCCTATATACCAATCAATCCTCTTCCATTTATTAATTAAATCAAGAAACAAACAGTTTTTAATGATCTATCTATAATATATTTTAATCCTCTTAAAAAATTCATTTCACCTTGGGTTTCCTGTTGATGTTGTTGGCATGGCCGGTTTAGATTTAGGCACTACTTCTCGTTACGTTCATCAGCTTCATCACAGACCTGACCTTCATCTCCAACACCAATCTGAATCCGAAGACCACGAATCCAATCGCGGCGGCGGAGGAGGAGGAGGAGCTTCTGGAGCTGGTGGTGGTGGTCTTGTTTCTCATTTCTCATCTGACCACCAGGATGGAACCCACCAAGGCCTTGACCTCGGAAATTCCGACCTCGTTGCTCGCCGGCCTAGAGGTCGTCCACCGGGTTCAAAAAATAAACCGAAACCACCTGTTATTATAACTAGAGAAAGTGCTAATACATTAAGAGCTCACATTCTTGAAGTCGGAAATGGCTTCGATGTATTTGAAAGTGTGGCGAACTATGCTAGAAGACGGCAACGAGGGATTTGCGTACTTAGCGGAGCAGGAACGGTGACTAATGTAAGCATAAGACAACCAGCCGCGGCCGGAGCTATTGTAACTTTACATGGAAGATTTGAGATCTTATCATTATCTGGGTCATTTTTGCCGCCACCAGCACCACCAGGAGCAACTAGTTTAACAATATTTCTCGCCGGAGGACAAGGTCAAGTTGTAGGAGGAAGTGTTGTTGGAGAACTTATGGCAGCTGGGCCAGTAATTGTTATTGCTGCATCATTTACTAACGTTGCATATGAAAGGTTACCTTTAGAAGAGGATGAGCAGTTGCAGATGCAGAGTAGCGGTGGCGGTGGAGGAGGTAGTGGAAGTGGCGGTGGAGTTGGGAATAATAACCCTTTTTCTGATGGGTCAGCCGCGGCCGCTACATCCGGTGGATTGCCATTTTTTAATTTGCCATTGAATATGCCTCCTAATGTGCAATTACCTGTAGATGGATGGGCTGCAAATTCCGGTAATAGACCTCCGTTCTGATAAAAAGAAACGGGAATAATAATCTGAATTTCTCACGTTAAGCTATCTGAATTTGAGGATTTTATTTCCGATTTGAAGCGCGGCGGGCTTTATTGGGTGATTAAGGTTAGCTTAATTATATAATTTTAAGGATTTCTTGTACTCACAATCATCTTTCTTCTTCTTCTTCTTCTTCTTCTTTTTAGGGTGTTTTTCTTTTTTTCATTTTAATTTCTTGTTTTTAGACTTTTGGGTATTCTCCATCAACGATTTCTGAAAACAATCTTCATCTTCTCCTTCTTCTTCTTCTTCTTCTTCTTGTTCATTGTGGAGCTACAATCTTCTTTTTCTTGAATTCTAAAAATGGGTTTGAGAATGTATTTTAATGTATTTTTTTCTTCTTTATGTTCACTAGACTTCTCCATTATTCAGTACCAACTAGGGTTTCTGCTAATTGTCTGCTATTTCTTATTAATCCAAATTGCATAATAAACAAAAAATCAAAATTGAGTCTTTGAAGCAATTGGCATTTGGGAAATGCAAAAATTTGCAATATTTTGTTTCTTGTTTTTGCATTGTTTTGCGTAGGGAATAAATAAGACAGTAGTATTAATTAAAGAAAAGATAGTGAAGAATAAGGGTTTTAATTAGAAATTAGGATTCCTTTTTCTTGTTGGATTATGTGTATAATATATAATTAGTATATTTATAATTTTAATGGGTCAGTTTAATTAATTTTTTGTTGATCTTCTTGGGAATCAGCTCTATCAGTATTAGTAGTAGTTTAAATTGGTGTACTAACTAAGCTTCCTGTCTTCAAAAATACTTGTCTAAAATCCATATTTACCTTCTAAATTAACACAAAATATACTCAAGCTTTGCTTCTATTAATTACATTAATAATTAACATGCAGATTAAATCCTTTTAAATAAGTGATTAATTACCTTTAATTAAGACCAGTTTTGTTGACATAATTAACCAGGACATTCAGTGGACTTTTCATTGGTAGTATATTAAGTTTAATATTTAGTAATAACACTTTATGATTCATAAGACTATACATTTTTTTTTTAAATTTCAGGACTACCCATTTATTAAATAAATTTAATTTATTTTAATTAATTAATAAAAATTAAAAATTTAATATAAAATTAATATAATTTAATATTTGTTAATATAATTTAGAATTCTTTCAAATTTCACCGTATTGCTAAAAAAATAGCTACCGCCACATTTGGACGGTTTTCAGCTACCTTTACCGGAAAATTGAAAATAGGTATTTGTTAATATAAATCAATACAAATTAATACAGTTCAGTGCAATTCATATAAGCCAGTATTTATCAATATAAAAATCAGTATTTATCAATATATGTCAATAATTTACAATATAATTTAAAATTCTTTCAAAGTTATTAAATCAATTTTGGTCAATAGAACTCAATATCAGTCGATATTACACAATTTTATTCAATACAAGTAAATATAGGGCCTCTTTGAAAATAAAATACAATATGGGAGCCTTTTTGAAAACCTAAAAATTATAAGGACTAAACCGCCTCACAAAGTTTAACGACGATGAAGCAGGGTTGCCGTCCATGCCACAACCTCGCTAGACTCAACATGAAAACATCGTCACCACTACCGTCACAACCACAACCATTCATCATTTTCGTATTCTCATCATCTCAAATCACAACGAGATTCAAAATCAAACTGTTAAACTTTAAAAACCGTTCAATACTCCAATATCCGACAGTTTCTAAGCTTTGTCTCTGAAGATTCTTACAACAGATCGGAAATCCTCCATTAATGCAGACAACTATATTTCTGCTACTCTATGTTGTTGCAATTTGAAAAGTAAAAAAATTGTACTATTTTAGTAATTTAAAAAAAAAGTGTTATTTTATTAAATGAAAAATTTATAGTGTGCTATTTTATATAAATTCCCTAATTAACATGTAATACTCACTAATTACTTTCAACCAAAGAAACCTTTTTATTTTTAGTTCAAACAAAGTAGATTTTCTCTATAGCATATGCCTATATATATATATATATATATATATATATATATATATATATATATATATATATATATATATATATATATAGTAATATTGTGTGTTGCAAGAAAAAAAAATATGTAAAA
>CANUEY010610005.1:0-13841 GCA_948099555.1 Croton setiger
TTTATTCTGTGTAATCTTTTTGTGTGGTTGCAATAAGCGCCTATTATTTACCTGGTTTTTTAAGGTTTATTAATTTTCCTCTTTTTTTTTTTTCCCAAGCTGTTTCATTAAAAAAAAAAAAAAAAAAAAAAAAAAAAAAAAACTTTAAATTAGTGTAGACTTTAATGAATGCTTAGCTAGTAATGGCCATGTCCAGTTCAGAACGAAATCAACGGTTTTGGCCCACCGCTTGAACCTCCTGACTACTGATTGTTGAAAAAATTGTTGTGAAACGCCTTGTCGAATCGCAGAGCCACCTTGACTAACGATTGTTGAAAGGAACGGAGACAACCCGAAGGGCTAGACCGCATGCCTAACCATTTGGCCACAGTGAATTGTCCATTTAAATACAATAGACTTTGTTTTTTTTTTTAATTTGGACAATTTTGTCTCTTACAACAGCAATTAATAGTCATTTTTTGGAAGCATTTTAGATCTGACAGATTTAGAACTTTCGCTTTAGAAACTTTTCTCTAGTTAAATTTTTAATAAACTTCAGCTTCATTTTGAATAGTAGCATCATGTTTTTTCATTGGGCCTGCACCAGCCACGAAAAGTCGATCCTTGTTCTTCAAAGAATGAGATTCTCTCACGCCACATGGAAGATCACATCCACGACCCTTGCAACCACCAATGAAGACGAAGAAGCAAAACAAACCATGAAACTGAAGTAGAGAAAGAAATTAAGATTAAAACTCTAATTGTTATTAGAGAGAAACTTCAAAATGCAAGATCCTTGCAATCACCATTGAAGAAGAAGAAGCAGAACAGGGCATGAAGCTAAAGAAGAGAAAGAATTTAAGATTAACCCTAACTGTTGTTAGAGAGGAGTTCCCACATCCATGCTTGCCGCTGAAGAAGAAGCAGCAGAATATGATGAGGAACTAGAGTAGAAAGATTTTAACTCAAATCCCAAACTTTAATTAGAGAGGAATACAATTTTAAATAGGGACGTGATAAGAGTATAAAAGGGATTATTTAAAATTTTAAAGCTTTGTTAATGGGAGTTAACATATTACTAATAGAAGGATAAAATGATATGTTAATACAAAAGTGATGGATAAAACAACTAATTTCTTAAAACTTAGAGACAATTGTGCATAATATGTCAAACTACGGAGATATCTTAATAATTTTTCCATTAATATATTGTATAATTATTAGACTTTGTGGAAAGATAAAACTCTTAAAAATTAGATCAATTAAAAGAATGTAATACAAACTATTTTGTGATGTATAATTAATGTATACTTATCACAATTGATATGTATAATGTATAATTAATGTATGTTTATTAGTATTATGATTATTTATGTGAAAAAAATCATATATTATAATGTATATATTTTCTGCAAAGATGGAAGATTATGTTGATATTTAAATTTTAAAAAAAATCAATTTAAATTAGACAATTGCTATTAAATTTTCTATAAAGTAAATACAAAAAATTAAAAACCCAACGCGGGTAAATTAGAATAAATGTCACTCCTTTCAAAAAGATAGTAGAAATGTGGATAAGAAATACACAATCATCGTATCAAAAGCTAATTAAAATCCAATTTCATGAAATTACACTTTAATCACTATATATTTTTTCTAAAACACAAAACTCTCTTTATGATGACCAATTTATTTTTGTTTTTCTAAAATTAATGTTCTGTTTCAAAAATTTCACAATTTAACTTAAAAAATTTGCTAGTTTATATATGGAAAACTCATTTTCATTTAACAATTTAATTACAAATAATATTTATAATTGTAATTTATTTATTTAAAATAAATGCTTTCAAAAGTTCTGTAAAACGACAGCTAATGTTAGTTCTGTCGTCCAAGCAAAGAGCCAAGTTTCGAATGGTGTCGTCGTTTACTTATTTTTCAGGGTGTTTTTGTGCGGTGAAGAGCGCTCCTGAATTCTGGCGCTAACAATCAAACGCAGAAACCATAGGAATAGAAGCTTAAAGCTTTCGGCAATTTTGCTATCAAGTTCACACTAAACGACAAATGAATCCAAGTGGACCAGACACTGAGACCCTCTTCTTCGCTTCAAATTTTCCCACGTGTTCCTTCAACCATCACTAAATATTTTTCTTCGCCATGCCCATGCTTAATATAAAAATAAATAAATAAAATAAACTTAGTTAATTTACAGAGCATTTATAGCAGAAGGCTCCCTCCTCCTTCACTAGCTTTCTTCTGTTTCCAAGTCTTTCATTCTCTTTTTAGGCCTCCGGTCTAACATATTTTATCCGGTTCCTTTATGGACGCAGCCCCGCAGCTCGTTTACGGCGGAATCGAGCTCCGCCGGTTCACCGTCCCTGCGCGTTATACATCACCAACTAGAATCACAGTTAGGAACCGTAAAAGCCGGGTTTCCGCCGTCGCCACTGAACCTAAACCTCCTCAAACCGGCCCTGATAAATCCTCTGAAAATCTCAATGGCTCATCCAGACTCCCGCCTTCTAAAACTGTTAATGGAGTTTCCTCGAAGTCGTCGCCGTTGAAACCGGTCAACGGAGCTTCTACTGTAAGTTTGACTGATGAATCTTTATTCTCTATCAGATCTATGTTTGGTTGCAGACAACGTGAAATAATGAGAATCTAGTTTGTTTTCTTCCCTGTCATTTATTCCGTTTCGATGTTTATCATCGTCGTCGTAATATCGTCACCGTCGATTTTATTTGTTCTTGTTAGTATTTTCTGGAGCTAATTATTATTCTGATAATTTTTTTTTCTTTTTTGAAAATAATTATTCTGATAATCTTAATTGGCAGAGGATGGGAGAAGTTTCGCAAGAGATCAAAAGAGTGAGGGCGCAAATGGAAGAAAACGAACAGTTGGCTATTCTAATGAGGGGACTTCGAGGTCAAAATTTAAGAGATGCTCAGTTTGCAGATGACAATATTAAGCTTCGCTTAGTCGAGGTAATGATAGTTCACAGATAAATTCATTTTCTATTCTGCGCATTCAAACAAACTATTTAACAGCAATTGGTGTTTTTTTAGAATTGTAGAGACTAGAAATGGTTTTGGAAATCTCTGGATTCTTTAAATACAGTGCGTGATCCGTTTAAAAACAGTCAGCGACCTCGTTGGGTTAATTTTCCAAGGGTTCATGTTTGTGTAAGTAAGACTGTCTCTAACGATTTTGGCACGAGTAATCTATAATTCTGTTATGGAATTTTGCTTTCAGATGGTTCTGGTAATTTAATTATGTGAGTCAAGGAACATGCTCTGTCTTGGAATTTCAATGGCAAAATTTCGTTCAAGCTGAATAAAGACTGCTCTTAAGGATAAAGGAACCTTTTCATGACCTCATATGTTCTCCTTTTGATGATACTTTCAGTCTATCGACACCTGAGCTTGAATGTTTTTCTGTTCTCCTTTTCCACTGTAGCTAATATTATATGCAGCTGTGTTCATTTGTAGGCTTGGTAAATGGTCTCAGTTGTTTTCATGTTCCTTTGCAGCTAGATGAGAGCAGTGAGTTTCTGCCATTGGTATACGAACCTGCTAGCATTTCTGCTTACTGGGGAAAAAGGCCACGTGCTGTTACAACAAGAATTTTCCAATTACTCTCTGTTGCTGGGGGTTTTCTTTCCCGTCTTGGGTGGGATTTCATAAACAAGAAGGTTAAAGAGGTGAATCACTCCTACCTTGCTTCTGATTGTTCTCTTTTCTTCTTCCCAGTCTCCCTTACTTCTCTTCTGATTATTAGGAAGGAACTCATAATATGCTTCTGTGTTTACTTAATGTTGATACAACACGGAGTTGTCACCATTTGATCCTACCATTTTGCCAATTCTCTACGGGGCTTAATGAAACTGATATTCATTGTTCTGTCATGATTTAAGAGCTATTGATTGTTACAATACCTAATGGAGGATGCCTTTTTTCTTTAATACTGATATTTTATTGAAATGGTATTAAATATTTAAATCTGAAATCGGAGACTTCCATCTGAAAGTAACTTTATCTCAATAACCTTTTTCTTCTATTATATAATTGCCATATCCTTATTTATTTTGATTCTTGGTTGAGATCCAAAATTTGAGACGGAGATGTATACTGTATTCAATTCTGTAAGGAAGCAGTTGTTTAATACATAGCATGCAGAAACATGTTGTGTTGTGTTGTTTTGGATAGCACTTAGGATGACAAAGGCTCCATCAGTTATAACTTGAGAAGCCTGAGCTCCTTATGCGCTAAAATGGAAGCTAATATTCAAACAATTGATGTCATAATTGCAAATATGTCATCTACTAATGTTTATTTTTCATTTGTCATGTTCTTCTTTATTATTTGAGATATACTCATTTCTTTATAATTTAAATGTTCCATTTTCATAATCAGAATGAAGTTGCTAGGGCCATTGAATTAAGGGATATTGTGACCTCTTTGGGTCCTGCATATATAAAACTTGGTCAAGCATTGAGCATTCGTCCAGATATACTGTCACCTGCTGCAATGACTGAGCTTCAAAAGCTTTGTGATAAGGTATACTCATGATGAATTTCTTTGTTTTGTCCTTTTTGCTTTAGCTTATTAAAATGTTAGCATTTAAGTGAACTTTCTTTTGGTCTGCTGCTTTTACAATAAGTTTTTTCAATGAAAAGAAACTGAACAATGCTATAATAATAATGTTCAGCGCTAAGTAAAGACAAATGCATAGGAAATTCTATTATATCACGACATATAGCAGATATGTATTGCTTCCAATTTAAGTAAATTCTTAACACTGTTTTGAATTTTAAGCTTAAAATGATACTTTATGGGAGCAGGGAGCTGTTAAGTAATAAAATGTGGTTAATGACAGAGAGCTCCTTAACACTATTTATTTCCAGATCTTTTTTCTACTTGGCTGTTTACATGTGCTTCTTCATCAAAATAAGCTGCTTCTCATTGGATGTAACAAATCATAAAATGCATAACCTGCTTGTGCAGGAGCTTGCTACTTTTGTTTCACTTAATTGCTTATATTTATTAATTTAGCTGTATATAATGGAGAAATGCAAAGTGTCTGGTATCCCTGGTTAAAATTTCTATCCAAACACGTGATGCATCAATCAGATTAACCACTATACATGTTTACATAATTTTGTTCTAGAAATTTTATTTTGAAATGTCTGCATGTCAGTTTCTCAAGACTTCTGTTTCAGTGCTCATGATGATTATGCATTCGTTGCATGTTTATTGGCATAATGAAAAATTCAAGTCAGTTCTTTTGTGGCTGATTTTTCTGTTGGATTATATGTGAAGGTTCCTTCATTTCCAGATGATGTAGCAATGGCTCTTATCAAAGAGGAGCTTGGTCAGCCATGGGAAAATATCTATTCTGAGCTTTCTTCTTCTCCAATTGCTGCAGGTAGTCTCATTATAATGAGATTGGGAGGAACAAAAATTAACCTTTCCTGCTAGGTTCTGAAGTTAAGTAACTACTCAGTATTCATTCTTGTTCTGGCATTTCTGTGGCAGCTTCCCTTGGACAGGTATATAAGGGTCGACTAAAAGAAAATGGGGATCTAGTGGCTGTCAAAGTACAAAGGCCTTTTGTTCTTGAAACTGTAACGATTGATCTGTTCATCATACGGAATCTGGGTTTGTTTCTGCGGAAGTTTCCTCAGGTACTTTTTCTTTCTTGTATATCTCACATTTTATTTTTTGAGGTCAGTTATCTTCTACAGTGGGAATGACACCCCAACTCTCTATTCTCTCTCTCTCTCTCATATTCGATTCTTTCCAGATATCTATAGATGTTGTTGGATTGGTTGATGAGTGGGCCGCACGCTTTTTTGAGGAACTAGATTATGTTAATGAAGGTGAAAATGGGACTCGATTTGCTGAAATGATGAAAAAAGACCTTCCACAGGTGAGTCTAATGGCTTTCAACTATATTTTGTGACCTATCGTATGTTGAATGTTCCATTATGTTGAATGTTCCATTTTCTTTTTTGTGGCACCCTTGTAGTTTCAGTAAAAGTTGTAGCAACAATCTCAAACAAGTGATAGAAGCCTTATGAAAAGGTTCTTCTATTATTAATTGTTCTGTAAAAATTGACTTCATAAACATTTGTGCACCATGGATTTGCATGAGTAATTTTAATACTTATTCAGCAAAGAGAGAATAATGAAAGAGAAAGGGCATTGATTTCTTTCTCAACATTCTTGTGGTATGTAAGATTGCACAGATAATGTTGTGGCGTATGATGTAGAAAACTGAAACTAGTTACTTTTTCTTCTTCTAAAGGGCATTGATTTCCTGACATTCTTATGGTAAGTAAGATTGCACAGATAACGTTGTGTGATATGAGGTAGAAAAACTGGACGTCTGAAACTAGTTACTTCAAGAGTGGATTAAACCCATGGTTTCAACTCGCTCTTTGGTATATTAATGGAAACCTATATTAGATATAGACATTTGCTAAATCAAAAGTTGCTGCTTTTTTGTACATTAATTTCTCATTGTGCCAATTATATCATATATAAAATATTGTTTTACAGGTTGTTATACCAAAGACCTATAAGAAGTATACTTCAAGAAAAGTTCTTACTACACAATGGGTTGAAGGAGAAAAGCTCTCACAAAGTACTGAAAGTGATGTTGGAGACCTTGTCAATGTGGGAGTGATATGCTACTTAAAGCAGGTTAAATACTCCATTACTCTTCTTTTCTTTTCCCCTACTAGAGTAGAGTCAACAGTTTCATCAATACTTTTGTCCAATATAAAATTCTTCCATATGATATTTATGGTTATGATGTTTCCTTGTTGTCTTTTAGTACGGTAGGTTGAATTACGCTCTGCATTGTACTTGTCAATTAGCACTGAAGTGGAACTTTTGTCCTAGAGTTGAATGATTTTTTGTTCTTTTTGCTTGATTCTGGTTAATAAAACTTATGATGGTGTGGGGAAAAAAATCATGATGAGAGGACCGTAGTTCAGTTATGCCCTCGGACATCAGTTAGCTAAGATCATTGTGTATCTTGTTTGAATAAATTTATTTATTTTTGACAAGTCAAGGCTTAGTTGACCTCATTACTGTATTTTTTTAGCTTCCAAATTGTGTTGCAGTGCAGCATTTATTTGCAACTAACAGATCAACCAATGCAGGCATTGGTTTGCCTAACTTAGTAACTTCTAACCATAACATCTAATTTTTTGAATGATTTTAACTGCAGTTGCTGGATACTGGGTTTTTTCATGCTGACCCTCATCCTGGGAATATGATCCGCACTCCAGATGGGAAGCTAGCCATACTCGATTTTGGTAACATTCTACTTCCTAAGTGTATGGGGTGAAAGATCATCTTACTTCATTGTAGCAGCATTTTATGTGTAATCTTGCTTGAATTTTTTTTAGAATTCTGCTTTCTATTCCTATATTAGTTATATGCCTTTTCTCTTCCATTACTAAAATTTGAAATTAATTTTCTCTTTGAATATGACTTCTATGCTCTTGGCTCTACAAATTTAATGTACTGAATTTTTAAATACAATGAAGACATATCTTTCATGAAGTTAATTGGTCTGATGTATTAATTACTTTTATCAGGAGTCTATATTGTGATAAGAACATCAAGTAGCATTCCATTCTTACATATTTGATTGCTTAATACTGATACACAGTTTTTATGAGATTATGTTCAGGAGTGGTTTATGATATGAGAACAAACAAGTTATTTATGCACATTAAGACTTGAGTGCTTGCTGGTTCACATTGCAATTTCTTTCACACAGTGAGAGCACTGTGATTTTATCTGAGACGAAACATCAAATTCAGGTCTCAGTCGTAACCAAATGACACATACAGGCTCTCTGTTTCTAGAAATGTGCATGTGACATATAAGAATGATTTGTCTCCTCAAAATAGTGTAACCATGGGCACATGTATTTAGATTTATTGGGCCATAATAAAATGATATGCTGTTCTGTTTGCAACCTGGTGTAGTTTGCAGCTTGTATGATTTTTCCTTAATACATAAAATAAAGTATCAGACTGCACCAATGTTAAGGTTTATATTGTGTGGAAGTGATCATAACTTCTTTTTTTACTGGATTGAATTCTTAATCAAATTCCATGCTCAATTGTCTGTTCTCTTTAAGATGTGAAGACCCTTGCCTGTGGGCTAATGAATTTTTGCTGTGGCAGGTCTAGTCACAAAATTAACAGATGATCAGAAATATGGAATGATTGAAGCTATTGCCCACCTTATACATCGGGATTATCCTGCTATTGTCAAAGATTTTGTTAAACTTGATTTCATTCCTGAGGGAGTTAATTTGGAACCCATATTGCCAGTGTTGGCTAAAGTTTTTGATCAAGCACTTGAAGGTGGAGGAGCAAAAAATATTAACTTTCAGGAGCTGGCATCAGATCTGGCACAAATAACGTTTGACTATCCATTTACGATTCCCCCTTATTTTGCTCTTATTATTAGGGCTATAGGTGTGCTGGAAGGTATAGCTTTGGTGGGTAATCCTGATTTTGCAATCGTAGATGAAGCCTACCCCTACATCGCACAGGTACCGGCTATATATATATAAGTGCTCTTCCTTTTGTTTTGGTTATGTACCTGGCTAATTCTCAATACTCTTTCATATTATGAGAAGAGCTATGATTAATATGCTCCTATTATTAACTTGATATAGGTAGCACCACAAATTTCTTCTGGATGCATATACTTGAACTAGTGAATATTACTATAGTATTGAACTTTTGAATTAGTTAACTTGTGCTTGGTATTCACAGAAATTTGAATGGTGTGACGTACAAAAAAAAGGGTAGCAGTGTTTATGTTTTGTTAAGCTCTGTAGTTGCTAAAGTATACTTCCAATTGACTTTCTGAAGTACCCATGGTATGGGTGAGATTGGTTTTAAATTTTAATTATCATTTTGATGACAATCTGGTAGGTTTGAAAATTTTTGCAAATTCTTTCTGCTGGAGTCATGGTTGGAACTTTGAATTGCACCGTCTTGACTTGATTACTGTTGTGCAACGAGGGATGAATAAACTTCTGAGCTAGTGTATTGACTGGATATTGTATTTGAAACTCTGTTTTATTGCTGCCTATTATTAGACCATACGGTTCCTCATTCATATAAATTGGTCTAAATTATGGTTTCATTTCTTTGGGTTATTGCCAGAGGCTCCTCACTGATGAATCTCCTCGTCTAAGGAAAGCTTTACGATATACAATTTATGGCAAAGCTGACGTTTTTGATGCCGAAAGATTCATTGATGTCATGCAAGCCTTTGAGAATTTCATCACTGCAGCAAAAAGTGGAGGTGGTGAAGGTTTGAATGGGGATATGGCTGAGCTAGGCATTTTGCAACAGCGAAACAGTTATATGGTCCCTGGATTTCCAGTTGCTGCATCCCAATCAGCCCAGCCAATTCGAACAAGGGCAGCCCTATCATTTCTGCTTTCTGAGAAGGGGAACTTTTTCCGAGAATTTCTTCTAGATGAGGTACTTTAATTAGCGGCATTTGCTCCCATACTTGCACGTTCTATAGTTGGTGATATACCTGACATGGTCCTCCTGAAATGCCAAACCTTTTATTTCTGGTGCAGCTTGTCAAGGGTATTGATGCTGTTTCAAGGGAACAATTGGTACAAATACTCTCAGTCCTTGGAGTGCCAAATGCTGCCCCAGTTTTCAGCATGGTTCCCAGACCTTTCAAGCCTACGGCACTTCTACCAGTGATAACTGAAGAAGATAGAATTATTTTGAATAATGTTCAGATAGTAGTCGAATTCTTAACTGCAGGAAGTTCATTGTCAGGGGCATCAATTCAGGTAATAACAACTTATATTTGCACTTTAACAAGTAAAATTGAAATTACTCACCACTTTGGAACAATGATGCAAGAAATATGAGTTTACAAGTTTGAACTTTGAACCCTCAACTTAAAGCATAATTAATCTTATTTTTTTTTTTAAAAAAAAAGAGAGAAATTCCCAGTCAAAGCTTTAATTGACAGGGCCAAAGCTGCTGTTGTTATTTTGTGTTTGCTGTTCGGTCCCAAGCAATGTGATTCCTGATCAGCTTTTTTTTTTTTTTTTTTTTGATCAACAGAGTGTAAATGTGGCTCGGGTTATACAAGAGTTTCTTCCAGTTTTGCCTGGCATCTCTGCGAAAGTACTTCCTGAACTGCTCTCAAGGCTTTCATCTCGTGTAGCCGCACGCATAATTAGAGATGCATTTTTGTAGGTGTGATATGAGATAATTTTATCATAACCCTTGCTGATCCCCCAATTGTGTATAGATACGCTTACAAAAGCACCATCCACATCTTTTTTTTTATACCATCATTGTCAATTTAAGAATTACACTACTACCCTTCATTAATTTATTTTATACACAAATATACGTACTGAAGGATGATGTTTATCTCTTAATTATAGTTTAAATTATCTTGCAAAAATAGTATCTTTCACTAAATATCTTTTAATAATTAAATGAAACACTAGGTATTTTAAGACAGCTATAGCAGTAACAATAAATTCCTTGTTCATATTCAAAAAATTTCATCGAATAACATATGTTTACCATTAAGATTATAAAATCTATTTTCTTGTATTGGTTACAAACCCACGTTTTTGGCAGATAGTATCAAAGTACTATAGCTTTTTAAAACAATTACAGAGGTTAAACAACACTTAATTCCTAAATGATCGAGTCAAACAACTAATGTCCTACGCTAAATAGAACGGTCCCAGGAGCAAAGAATGGTATAACAAACAGTATTTTGATATTTCCAGGCATGACTGTAAACGGTAACTACAAGTTGTGTGGAGAGTTTTAACGTTTATCTTATTTCAGTACAGAAACCTCGAGATTGAAGACTACAACATTTGTCTTAAGAAAAAAGTGGTAACCTTTGTTCTCCTGAAGCATATGAAATGATACTCTTCTTAAGTGGTGAAATGTGATTTGCTCCGTGAAATGCAGCAGCACGTAATATATTTAGTGGTCCAAAATCAACAGAATATGCTTTCTGGAAACCATCCAGAATTGCCATCATGCTCAAATTTGCTGGTTTCCTCTCTGCTTCATATTTTTCCAACAGTGATACCTATAAAAAAAATCCATCACGGGTCAACGTTTGACAAGAACCAATATTTAGAAAGCAGTCTCATCACCTTTGGTATGAGTTGTTCCACAAAATTTTGTTTGGTGGATATTATTGTAGCAATGCCAATCATAATTAAGAAGCACCGCCGTATGACATACCTCCCCAATGTCAGTGCCTACAGCGATCCCCTCACTGATGATATTTGAAAGGGAAAATGCATCTCCAAAGCCCAGGTTGACTCCTTGCCCAGCCAAAGGATGAACTGTGTGTGCTGCATCACCAATAAGAACAATACGCTTCGATGCATAGTCTCTAGCATGCATTAAGGACAACGGAAATGCCATCCTCGTGGAAGCCAACTTTACCACTTTTGGTGGAACTTCAAAAGATTCATCAGCTGATCTTACTGAACTTCCTCCAAGCCATGAGAACATGCCCACACTGTCCAACAAACTCGACTTTGGATGTGGACCATATCCATAATCTAAAGCATGGTTTACAGCTTTCACAAAATCATCCTCATCCATTGATTTATAATCTGAGGATTCCTTTGGGTTCATAGTCCAAACAATGTTACTAAACTTATCCCCCATAGGCAGAAGTGCAATTGGACCCGATGGTAGAAACCTCTGCCATGCACAATGGTTTTCCACAGAATGTTCTACAGTGCAAATGACTGCATTCTGCGAGTAGTTCCATCCAGTTGTTTTAAATCCAGCTAACTGTCTAACTTGTGACTTAGCCCCATCAGCTCCCACCTGTTTACAAGATGAGCAATAAACATTTTCTACAAGTTCTTATCCATATAGAAATTCTAGACCATTTTATTTGTAGTATTATTTTTTGTTTATTTTTAAGCATATAGAAGTTCATCAGCATACAGGTTAAATTACCACCAACTTTGCATACAAGCTGCTTCCATTATCCAGCCCCAGCTTTACCAAACGTCCTTTAATATATGATGCTTCTACTGAGGATGTCCCATTTACTACTGTGGATGAAGAGCTTGGTTGTAGAGACATTGAAGTTAATCTAGAAGGGTAGATTGTCTTTTGGAAATCAGTATCCTGTCGAATTAACTAGATTTCAGAAAAAAAGTCACAGTAATTGCAAGGCAAGAAAAAAGAAGAAAGAAACATTTATGGTTGTGTTATTAACAATGATCAAGTACTGTTAATATTATTGATGCACCAACAAGAAATAGGTGCAAATCCAAGTAAACTCAACTGTCCATCAGAAGATAAATACACCATTAGGGCAATCTAAGAATGTGCACAAGACCGCATTGCTTAGATTATTATCTAATCTTGGCCATTAGACAATTCTCACAAAGTACTATCTTATATGATTCTCATAGGATAGAACACTAGATTTCAGTTCACCTAATCCTCATATAAATGTAAACAGTTAAGCCGAGAAGGATACCTCAACACGTGAGAATAGTGAACTGTGAAGCACCTTATTCTCCACTACACAACTGGATGAAAGTTCAAATCAGCATTGTCAATCATAAGTGATAAAAACATTACGAAATGACACTTCCTCACATTAGTGCTTACCCCAAAACATCTTTATTTACATCTCTTGCATTGTATTTTGCATATCCCAGGCCAGTGTAGTCCCAAACCTTCAGAAAATCATATATTAATGAAAAAGTAACATAACCTTATTTAAAGATTAAGCGCAAAGTATACTGTATATGATATTCAGCTTTGTGGTGCAGATTCTATGCAAATACAATAGAATGCAAGATAAGCATAACAAAATGTCGCATCAGTGTAGAAGCAAATCATTCTGCTGTATGGACAATACTATAATCAAATAACATCAAATGACACATACAGAACAATTTGGAAACTCTTAAACTTTTCTGACCATTCCAAGCTAGAATACATATAATCTAAGATAAAGTCAGCCCACCAAGCTCCATAAATTGATGGCTATATCTTGTATTAGAAATATAATTATGCTTTTTTTACTACTTTTATTCTTCATTTTTAATTGGAGAACTTATTATAACTGGATCAAGATTTTGAATCAGTTATCATTTTAGCATAAAACTTTCATCTGTCAAATAACATCTTCTACGGAAGTATCTCAGAAAGTTGAATTCTTTTTTAGTTGATAATAAAAAATAAGTTTTAGTTGCATATCCTAACGTGTTCTGAAGTTATGATGCCTTCAATATCCTGAAGCAGCTCTAAGCTTAATTGCTTAAATCTAAACACTGAGATATCAAAACTTTATGCTCCTTAGTCCTTAGATCAGGAAACAATAGGTCATCAACTAGACAAGGTCCTCAACCTTAAATCACATGTATCTGCGTATAATATCACAATTACCAAGAAATGCTGTCTTAAACAGACATGTTACAATCATGAATACAATAAACAATTTAAAGGAATCAGCAAGACTTTATTCTGTTGAACAAATCATTAAGGAAAAAATAATAAAATTTTAATGAGAAGAAGTTGGGAGAATGCTCAAAAGAAATTAATACATGCCTCACCTGCATTTTATCAAAATATGCGTATCGATGCTGTTGAACATATTGCCAAGCACCAACATCTGTGAAGACATATTTGATATCCAAAAAGCATGTTATTCAGCTTCAGGTCAATTAACTGCTACTATCATATCAATTTAGCCATGTTTGATACTTGAAGTCCTTGTGCATAAATAGTATATTTAAAATATTGCATATATATATATATATATATATATATATAT
>CANUEY010610138.1:0-43136 GCA_948099555.1 Croton setiger
CCATAAATCATAACAATGTATTTTACAAATTATAATACATACTCGAATATATATAGTCTATATATACTAGTATATATACTCGAGTATATATAGTCTATATATACTTGTATATATACCTCGAGTATATATAATCTATATATACTTGTATATATACTCAAAGTATATATATTCTATATATACTTATATATATACCAGGAGCAGTTTTGGGTTTTTTATAAAAATTATGCTATTTTTAAAAATATGTGCTATTCACTTAATTTCACTATAAAATTTGTGCTATTTCTTTAAAGTTCCAAAAAAAAAAAATCATATTTTTAAAAATAGTTCATACAATAGCCATTTTTAATTACATAAATATATTTAAACCACTTATAAACAATGCGAATATAATTTTTGTTTTTAGATAAAACGAATATAACCTTTAAGAGTGAAAATTTAAAATATGACATTTTAAAAAACTAAAAATATGATTAGATTAATAATTATTTTTATACTAAAAAATTGAAAATAATACTAATAATGAAAATCTCTATGCCAATCAAATGTGACCTATTTCATTTTCTCATATTTATTTAAAATTAAGAGAATGGTATATTATTATATCTAAATTCTTATTATATAAAGATTATTACTATTGACCAAATACTTTCAGATGGTAGCTAACTGAAAATGGAGAATTGTCCTATTATGCAGCTATTCCAGCAATTGGGCTTCTCATTCTCAAGTAGCATATATCTAAAGAAAAAAAATGGCATTAGCAAGTTAGCAGATAAGGGCTTCAAAGCCCAAAATTTTAATGTCAAGAAGATGTAAACCCAAAATTGAGTAGAATTGAAAGAGGACCAGTTTATTAACATTCTTCACATCGCATGCATGGGTTTCAAGAGTCTTTTATAAAAACATGGAACTTCAAAGAAACACCACAACCTACCATTTTATAATTCCCTTAAACTACAATAAGAGATACACATTCAGAAATAAGAGAATTAGTTGAACAAGAAAACTACTAGGAACATGTCTGCCATGATTGTGAATGCTAAGCTGCAACCAAGATCAACTACTTAGGCTCATTCCAGACTATTGCCCTCTGGCAGGTGGTGTGGCCATGGACTTGGCGGTCTAGGAGGTAATGGAAACACTGGGGGGTGCGGATGAGGGTGAGGATGAGGGTGAGGGTGCGGTTGGGGGTGAGGATGAGGGTGAGGGTGAGGGTGAGGGTGCGGTTGGGGGTGGGGATGAGGGTGAGGGTGAGGGTGAGGTTGGGGGTGGGGGTGAGGCCATGGCCGGGGATGGGGATGGGGCCACGGAGGCAATGGGGGTTCAGAATATCCACACATCCCATAAATGCAATGAACCCCCCATGGGCATTTGTTTCCACATCTTCCACAGTTGAAGGGGTTATTTTTTGCATCCACACAAAAACCTTTACAACATAACCATGTAAAGGGGCACCTAATACCACATAAACCACAATGGTTAATATCGGACGAGACATCCACACATTGGTTCTTGCAACAATGCATTCTCGCCTCAGGCAGATGTTCCCCCTTTCTGCATATCCATGGCATCTTCATGCACCCGGGGGATCGTGGATGTGGATGTGGGTGTAGATGAGGATGCAAATGGTTATTCCCTTCTCTTCTGATCCATGAAGACTGTGATCTGTGTGGAAGTAGGTGCGGGTGGTTTTTTGCAACTCTCCTAAGCCACGGCGAAGTTGTATTGATATTTTGTTCCGCTCTTGAAGAAAATGAGAGAATCAACATAAGTAAGACACCAATTATAACAGTGACTGGCTGCATTATTTAGCTGCTCAAGAAAATAGCAGAAGACAAAAAACAGAGTATATATAAAAAATTAATTCTTTTTGTTGAACTTCAATAAAATTGGTGCTTTCCCAAGAAGCTTGAAGATGTTGGAACATTCATGTTTTAGTTACACAGAAGACAAATAAGAACTCATGTTATAAGGTGTGGGCAATCACCAACTACGTGATTAGGGAGAGGGTTTGCTTACTTTTGCTTTCTGAGTACAAACTAAGGTTTTTGCTTTTTTTACTAAACCAGGTATCTAATAGGGTGCAGCTCGTGTGACCAAACTGATTTCCCATATGAAATATAGTATATAGTATGATATTACAAGCAAAGAGCAGATAGGATAGGCCACTTTATTTTGTTCAAAAACAAATTAAAAAGAAAGATAGAAGGTTTCACATGGTGTTAATGAGGTCCCTTCACATTCCATGCATATTTTGTGCTCATAAATTTATCGTAGTATATATAATATAGCAGGTAGAAGGCAACTTCATTTGTATCAAAATCCATATCTTCTCAAGTCAATCAAATCAAGTCATTTCATTTTCACATTAAAGATCAGCATTCAATTTTGCAATCACTCAAATTGATCCAATTCAATATAGCTCATGCAGATAAATTTGATTGGGAATTAATATTTATTAAAGTAATAAAAAGTAGAATTATCTTAAATTGAAGTCAATATGGACAAAATGGTTCACTGCACTTCATAGCAAATAATTTTCTTTGAAACTTTTTCTAAATCTAAAATACATAAGAGAACAAGAGCAGCAATTACCAAGGTCTGCCTACATGCTAAAGCAAGTCACTTTTCATTGTCTTCAGCCTCCTCTTGCCCGTATCGGCGCTTAAACTTGGCAATCTGCCCCAAGCTTTCAGCCATTTGTCGGCGTGCCCTGAAATGATAGACTTTGCCGACATGATGAATTTTGGTCATTGTAATATGCATCAATCTCCCACTCTGTGTCACATAGGATATCCACTGCAGCTGAGGATGAATCCCTTTCTTCATTTTGCACAGAACTGGAAAGCCAACGTTTGAATAAATTAATTTTTAAAAGATCATGGTCATCAATGACATTCTCAGTAAGTTACTACAATGATCAGATAAAATTGGGGAAAGTGAATTTAACTTCTATCAAGATCATCAAAGTTGCTATCTTGATGAGGTGAATCATAATATTTTATAAACTACTAACTATTAAGATGGCGATTAAAGAAACATAGGAGTACATATATTCAAGGATAATGGGAATCCATTAAGCATATAATTCAACATTAATTCATCGATACGATGACGATCCTGTCATATAAATACAAATTAACAGCTGCTTTTTCCCCTTTCAAAGGATTGGGAATTTACAACCAATTAAAAACCAACATGCATACATAAATCATAATGTAATACGGAACAATTCTATCAGAAAACATCGTGGAACAGAAAAAAGATCACTATTTACAAATCCCAGGAAGAAAGAAAAAAGAGTTGAGTATCAATTAGAGAGCGAAAGCTCGAAAATAATAATCCTTCAAGAACAATATATATGTAAACAAGCATTCATTCAAACGCATCTCTAAAAACTAGTGAAAATAAAAATTGAATTAATCAATCTACAGAAGTAGCCAACAAGAAGATATACCATATATAATCCTATATTTTCAACGGAAAAAGAAATAGGTGAATAAGTTAAGTTAAATACATGAAGCAAAGAGAAGAAAATGCAAAAATACATCGAACATCATAAGAAAGCTGAAGTATGTAGATTTACCTTTGAACAAAAAAGAGCGCTTTCTGTTCTGCCAAACAACAAACACACAGCACCTAATCAAACCCTAGTAGCAGCTCCCCCAAGCGAGTAGCGCGACTGTCTGTGAGTGCAAAACGACGAGGGAAAGGAGAGAGCTGTGGGCCAAGAATTTTAGATAATTTACAACCAAATGGGCCTAAGTTCGAAATCCAGTTAACCTGTAGACTTTCCTTGGCCCAATCCACACATTTGGCGGCAATATGCTTCCAGGAACTTTTTTTTTTTTTTTTTCAGAAACATTAGTTTACTAAAAATGTCATCATTTTTTGGAATGTGAAAGTAAATTTCATATCTAAGTTTTTTTTTTTCGGAAAATGAGTAAATATCCTATTTAGTTATATTAACTTGTACATTAAAGTAAATAAATATATATACCAAAATCGTCAGTAGTATATATGTATTTAACTATATTATATAAGTAAATACAAATATTCACCATATATGTACTCACTTAATAAAAAAATAGCTGTTATAGGTGTTTTTCTAATCTAGTACATTTTTAGCTTTTGTTTATAATTTGCTTATGTAGTATAAGCCTTAAAAAAAATATGCTGTGACCTGTTTATTAAAATTATATAAACGATTGACTATCTTATACAAACTTATAAATAATGATCCGCATTATTTATACGTAAATGTAAATGATAAAAGAAATATGAATGATATAATTTTTTTTTCTAAATCATAAAAAAATAGGCATTATTATATTTTTTTATTATCAGAAAAAGTGAATAATAGAAAAATAAATTTTAATAAAGTTAAATATGAATAATAAGATTATATTGAAGTTTTTATAAACAAATTAAGATATAATAGTATTTTATTTTTCAAATATTTTTTATAAAATAAATAAATAAACAAACAAACACAGGAAATTACTTTTTTTTAAAAAAAATCATTATAAAAGGAAAAGAATAAATTTAGATAAACAAGTCAAAAATAAGATTTAAGATTTGATTAGTTTTTAAGCTTAGAAAACACCCTTGCTAATATTTGATACTTGATATTTTATTAATATAAAAAATTGACATGTGTTAATTTAAAAAATAAAATTTGACACAATTTAATTAGGGGATAATTAGTGATTTCAAAAGTTTACTAATAGAATTAGGGGGTGTACTTTTTAGACTTTGTATTATAAAAAAAAATAAAATGAGGAGCAAGACATTCATTTGTTGTGTAGTCAATCCAAATAATACGTGCAACATAGAAAAGTAGGAATTGGATTCCCAACAAGATATTTAATATATAGTTATTTGGCTTCACTCTGTGTATTCCTCGATACGATGGAATCAAACAGTTAGTCAATTTTTTTTATTATTCTTTTGTCACATTATTAGACTGGTCCAAATTTCAGATTATAATATTTTGGAGTTAAAATTTTAAATATAAAAGAAAAAAATTTAAAATTTAAAAAATTATTGAATTTTATCAGAAACACATGTTATGAAATTATATAAAAATGAGCATCAGAAAGATTTTGAAAAATATTTTTATTCGGCAGTAAACTTTAAAATTTTTAAAATAAATTTTGCGACTTATTCGTGAAGAACCAAAAAAGAAAAATCCAACGGATCTGATTTTACTGAAAATTTCATTTTTTCTTAAAATATCTTAAAAAAAAATTCAAGAAAACCAAACCGAATATTTTATTAAAGTGATCAATCGATGCATGAAAATTATTAGTTTTCATAAAATCTTTTAAGCCCCTAAACATTTTGAGAAAAAAAAAATTTTTTTTAATAAAATTACTTATCGTCAGAGCTTTCTCCCAGTCGATTTTTCGAGTTCTTCCCAAACTCCGTTGAAAATGTAATCAGTTGCAAATTTTATTTTAAAATTTTTTAAAGTTTACTATAGTGAAAAAATTGAAAATGGAATCAGTTGCAAATTTTATTTTAAAATTTTTTGAAGTTTACTATAGTGAAAAAATTATATTTCAAAATTTGATTGTTATATAGTTTTCCAACGTAATAGCATTGTTATATAGTTTTTCAAAATTGTGTTTTCCAGTGATATTTAAGTCAATAATCTATCGAAAAAAATTATATTATTTTGAAGTTTGAATTTTTTTTTATATATATTTCAAAGCTTGAACCTATTACATAATTTAAAGTTGGAGATTTCTAGCCTAATTTAGCCGCATCCTGAAAAAGTTTTTGAATGGTTAGAGGCTAAGGCTGCTTATTAATTATTCATATCTTTTCCTTCTCTTTATAATTGGGAACACATCAAATCATCTCTTCCTACTATTTATATACATTAAACCACAAATGATGCCTAATCATTCAATTTAGGAGGGCAAACCCACTAAACATGGTAAAACTGTACCTACCCAATATTAACTCTGCCACATTCCCATGTTTAACTATAATAAGCTTATAATATTAGGTACTAACCACCTTCACATGGCATGCAAGTGATAATAATACCTAAAATTAAGACATAAATTAGTCCTTTCTACAATCAAATCTGCCAAGCATGGCCTAAATGAAGCTAACTTAAAGTTTTCATACATGCGTAAAAGAACTACAATCACCCTACATACAAATTACGTGAAATTATCCAATTTCAGATCCTCATGGTGCCAGTTAACACAAGAGAACACATATTATGGCATTACTTACACAAGCTGTTTTATTACAGCAAATGTTACATAGCACAATCCAAAGTAGTAAGCACAAATACATAGTTAATAATAATACACAAGCATGAAGGGCACTAGAACAAGGCAAACCAAGTTTTGACAATGCAAATCAAGTTTTGCTTATTTAGGCTACTGCCACTAGTAATAGATATTACTTCACATAATTGCTCTGCTCATCTTTACTGCAGAACAAGGCATTCTTGATTTCCAGATACCAGTGCGGTGCGTGAGTTTGTGTTAATGACGTCCACTTCTTCCATAGGTTTGCTATCTGTATCCTTGAGCACTTCCTCAGCATCATTTTCACTGCGATTCTCACCGCAGGAAATGGCTTCAAAGATGAGAACAGTCACTTCCCGGAATCTTGCTTCTGATAGAGAAACCTCAGCAAGCAGCCTCCAAGCATTCTCCTCAGATGCCTCCTCAAAGTCTTTCTTCCTCTTTAACACCATATGGCCACTAATTTCCCAAACAGCTGGGTTTACTTGGGTATCAAGAAGTTCAGGATTCACCTCTCCAAGAGCTTGTTTCTCAGCATAACACTGTCAATCCATTTGAAAATGTTTAGAACATGAGTAAACTATTCAATCACTAATATATTAACGAGCAAAAATGTGAAATCCATCATTTTCCCCAGTTCATTACCTGTGGCAAGAGAAAGATCCGCTTTCCACAATCAGAGATGAGCACATTATAAGGTATGTTGTTGTCTTGAAGGCTTATGCAAGCATCAGAGAGGGTGGCGGATAAATCTTGCAGAGTATTTCCACCCTCAAATACAAGGCCTCTGACGGGGTAATTTGCAAGTTCGAAAATTTGCACTCCATTAGCCAGCGAGGTTATCTTCGTTGTGGGTGCCTTCTCAATAGGAAATTGCTCAGCCAAGTAGTAAGCCTGTTACAAGAAAACAATCAAATTGTCTTTCCCCAAGATTCTTCCTTTCTATGCATGTTTCACTGACTACTTTGTAAGGAAATAATCTGTAAAATCTAAATTCAAGATCATTTAAGTGAATTAAATGTTTATTACCTGGAAGTGAAGGTGGTTGATGGTAGCAAACGCCCCCAAGCTGTTGTAACCCAATCGGAAGTATGGATTTGCGGCTTCAGCTGCCATGTGAATGGCAAGCAACAAGCTTTCAGGGTCTATCCTCTGTGGCAAGCACTCCAGAATACGCGGGATCAACAGAACATGCCCATACTCAATAGGGCTAACCTGTAATGTTGACAAACAAAAGCCATAAGCCAATTAGAAACCTAATCAAGACATCAGTTAAATATAAAGATGAAAACTTATTAGGACAAGAACAGTTGACCTACATTAATGGCAACGACACTCGGAGAATTCTCAACATCAAGAGGGGCACTCGGATAGAACTGAACTTCACCATCCTGGCTTGCTTCAAACTGGAAAAGCACCTCTTCCTGGCCAACTTTAGTGAAGTTGAACTTGTTACCATCAAACGGCTGTAGGACCTTGTCAACTCGGAATTCAGTTGGCCTCTTCTTCAAGTGACGGCCTTCATTCAGCTGTGCAATGAAACCATATTGGCCTGGAATAACCTAAACCAACATAACCCAAAGGAGTTTGCATAAATTTCATATTCCCAAATCTCAAAACAGAAAGCTCTACATTGACCATCCATAAGAGTTCAAATTTCCAGCCAAAACAGCAAATAAATATCATTAATAGGAATAGAGACCTTGGTTTCACAGGCAGTGACATCATACCGGAATAGCCCTCTCTGAAAACGATCCTCCCACTAAAAAAACAAGACATGCAAAATTATTCTTAAGATTCACAACTCAAACTAATACAGAAAAGGAAACATAAATTCTACTTGTTTGAAAAAATTATACCTCCCCAAGAACAAGCGAGTCGAGGAATGCAACGGGAGGCTCATTTTCATGTTCAAAAACAGTCTTGTTCGTGTTCTTGAAAGCATATAAAGGCAGCTTTGCCCCTATTTATAAAACCAAAAAGCCTCAATAAATAATTCCAAAGTAGTATTCATCATAATTCTCTAAAGAAGCAACAGAAGCATTTCAACAAATACCTTGAATGCAACACTGCTGGAGGCAATTCCGGCCACAACCTCCGGTCCGGCGAGCACCATCTTCCTCATCTTTCTGGAAATTTGAAACAACAGTAGGAACCCTTTTGATCCTTAACATGAAACTGTCACCCATCTTGACTTGATAATTCCCAAAAATAATAGAAACCAATATGTTCTTCCTATGAGGAGATCTACTTCTAAAATTACCCTTGTCTCACAAACTTAATAAAAAAATCTATATAAACTATACAATCCTAAACCTAACAGGCAACGGAAAGAACAGAACCACCACCAGCAAGGAAAAGAAGATCGGAAGGACTACCGCCTTCAGAAGGCAAAGCACCACGTCCACCGTGCGGCGAAGGGTTGCTCTCAATCACACAACCCTTACGTCGTACAGAACGGACATGAATTACGGGCCGAGTTACTACGTGTATAGCCGTGATGTTTACAACTTGTCTTCCCCTGGGTTTTACCCCAAAAGAACACAACTTTATATAAAAACAAAGACAAAATTCGAAGCCCCAAATTCAAATTCGTAAAATTTCTCAGAACTAAATGAGGTGGGCATTCGATCAGAGGAGGCAAAGAGAAGTTTAGAGATCTGGGGTATGTATGAGATGAGTCTAACACAAACAGTTAAGGAGATATAAGTGCAGAGGAGAGGATGTTATATAGATAAGAGATAAGTGGTGGGTGTGGCTATGAAATTTGATAATGATATTTAGAAGAGGAACATATGGGTTCACAAGTCGAGCTTGGCCAATGGCCGGAGAGGGACCACGTCGCTGAGCGTTGTATAACAAGCTAGGACCGCACCTTCCTTCTTCCCCCTTTTGGTTCAGAAACTGCCTCCACACTGCAAATTGCGTTTTTTTTTTTTTTATTTTTCCTTTCCTTGAAAAACGGTTATTTCTTTTCCAAAAAAAAAAAAAAGTACACATTTTTTACTAAAAATTATTTTTCTGTTTTCAGCACGCGCTTGTCAGGGGCGTTCCATTTTATATTGATTTTTTCATATCTTTTCCCAATATTGAATGAGTATTTTTCTATAATTTAATTTCAAATCAGTAATTTTATAAACGAGAAATTCAAAAAATTCTTAGGTAAACCACGTTAACGTTATACTGTTGACAAATAAATTTCATTAATAAGGAATGAAAAAAAATAAATATAAAAATATTTCTCTTCAGCTTTTTTTTTTTCTCTTCTTGTCAATAGTATTAATTTGTAAATATTTTAGTGGATATTATGGATGAGGTTCTAAATTCAATATCTACCTAGCGGATAACATTTTTTATTTTTTAAGCATAAATTCTCTTTTTTTTTTTGTCACTAATTGCAATTTATTTGTTTTAGATTAAGAATCTATAATTCCCCTTATTTAAATCAATAGCAAGTTGTAATTAATTACGTTTTATTTAGTAATAGAAATATTTCCCTTTGCTGCGTCGTTGCTTCCTTGACCAGAATTATCTCAGTTTTTGTTAATGCCAACGAAAAATATGTAGGAATTACAAACTAATTATCTTAACCATGAATGTTTAAAACTGTATGTATACTATTTTATCACTTTCTAGGAAATAGGATTAATTACATTGTTGGTGTATCAAATTTCAATTAAATTCTAAAATAGGGATTTTTTGATATATGTACTACAATTTTGATGTGACTTGGAAATGACTCAAACCTTCTCCTACTCCTGCTCCTAGAAGATATATATATATATATTTTTGCCACAATTACTTAGGGGATGGAGAGGATGTACAAGTTACATTACATGGGATAATATCATATTTTAGCACCATATCCATGCGGATTAATGAGTTGAGACAATATAATAAAAAAATTAATAATTCAAACGTCAATTTATTAATTAATCAACAATAATGTAATTAACCCATGAAATGTGAGTAAATATTATTTTCAGAATTTTTTTTAAAAGCAATTTTGCTGGCTTATAATATAAGTTTTCTTCCAAAAATTTAGGATTTACAACAAAATAAACATGTCCGGTTCCGCCCGGCTGAACTGGCCCATAACCGTCCGAGCCCGTAACCGCTGTTAACCGAACCTGAACCGGTCGAAGGACGAGCCGGTTCAGGTTCAAAAAATTTCTGAACCGTAATCGTACAAACCCTTGAACCATGATTGAATCGGCGGGTTTTGTGAATTGAACCGTCGGTTAACCGCCATGAACCGCCGATTTAACCACTTTAAACCGTCGATTTTTAGCCCAAAATTTAACCGCCGGTTCGGCGGATCGGTTACGGTTCGATTGACCTTTAAACCGTGGCCCGGCGGACCGCAACCCGGAACCGGCCCAGCCCTTGAACACATCTACCCAGTAACATACAATACAAAATTGTCTTACATTTTACTAATGTGGCATGACTTTCACTTCAAACTCTAGACTAAATTAAATAAAATTAAAACCATGATTAACATAACTATAATTTAAATCCAATTTTCGTCTGCCGAAGAACTACATTATTTGGCAAAAAAGAAAAAGAACCACATTATTTTAACTTTTTAATAAATCATCCTATTAAGCTAACAAAACTCCTTTCTTCCTACCTTTCTTTGCTTTCTCTGTAAACGGACCAAACCATCGCTACTATCTGTCACCATTGCTCCCACCAACACTATAAAAAGATTGAACTTATAATTTGGTCTCCGCATTTACCATTGATTGTATTTTGTAATTGACATTCACTCAACACATATGATTAAGATTATAGTCTAAATGTGATCATAAAATTCTTCGGTCTCCATGTCTCAAGTTCGATCTGAGTGATAGTAAGGATGATGGGTTCATTTACAAATAAAGCAAAAGGAGTGGAAGAGGAAAGTGAGTTTTAATTTACTCATCATCCTATTTTTAGGGAATTGATTGCTATAATCAAGAAAGAAAAGCAATCCACTGTTCAAGTGATGAAAGAGGGAAAGAAAAAAAAAAAAAGTCAAAGTAAATACGTCTAATAAACAAATTATCACTTGAAGCTAATTTCTATTTCTAAAAGGATTAAGTTCTTGTTAATCTCATAAAAAAATTTATTTTTTAGTTCCCAACACTTAATAATAATGGATATTGACTGATTTGAATTAATGTAATCTTTCTAATTTAATTTTATTCATTCACAATAGAATAATTAATTCAAACGTTTAGAAAACTCTTTATTCCAGCAATTTCAACCTTTGAATGCTTGAGGGTATGCCTTGTTTTTCAATTTTTTTTTTCATTTTTTTTTTAAATGTAATTGCTAGCTTATTTGTATTGTGTAATAAACAATTACAGATTTATAAAATTTAACTATATACTATAAATTAAATATAAAATAATTTTTAATCATTAAATTTGCAATCATATCTTATCATGTGGTGTGAATAATATGAAGTGAAATTTCACAAATTAAAACATTATGTTTTTAATATTGGGATCAATACAGATAATTTTTAAAAAAAATTAAAAAACAACAATGGGGCACAAAAACCGACACCGTACGGTGATAGGGCGGAGCCACCTAGCTATCACGGTCCTTGTTGTCAAATTTGATGGATTAGTTTCCTGCCCAAAATCATTTCTAAAAAGAGATGTTTTAATCAAGTCTTGATATTTACCTTAATTATGTTCTTAATTACGATTCTGTTTTCATAATTAATCAGCTTTTCCCTCAATTCAAAACACATACTATCAGTGTTTTAAATTTAAATAATCACATTTTAATCAACTTTACATAAGTAAAACATAATTTATAAGTTTATACCAATACCGTACATGTTTCTAAGTAGATGACAAAGGAGCACCTCACTTTCCACAGAACAACGACATAACTAAAAAGAATGAAGGGTAGAGAGACACACAGAGGTTCAATTACTGCAACTAACAAATGGTATGGCCTGCTTTGAAGATCACCATCACACGTCTCCCAATCACTAATTTTCTCGTGATTTCTCAACTGTATAGTCCAACCATCCATCCTCACACAATTATATACCTTTATAAGTTATTATTATTGTTAGTATTATTTTGTTTTTTTGAAAAAAGTTGGTATTATTTGACATATTATGGTAATTATTATTTGATATATTATGGTAATTATAGAAGACACGTTGGTATTGATGTAATAGTTCGCTCCTTTCAAAGATATCAAAAATAAATATAATATGATGTCGATTTATTATGAATAATAATAGAAGAAGTGTACTAATATACCATACACCTTCAATTATCACTCTTTTTCTCTATTTTTAACAAAAATACATGCAATTATAAGTTATATTATTTTGGTGAGGGTCCGAAATTTGATTGCACACGTCATCGATATAATATGAGTTTCATATCATATGATCGGTAATTTAATTTATAAACTATTTTCTATAATAATTAAGTCAATATTTTTTATTCTTAAATATATTAGTAATCTTGATATCTAAATTTTTATATGGATTATATTATTATAAATATTAGACTAATAATTAAACAACTAAATAAAATATATAAAATAATATATATTCTAAATAAATTAACTAAATAGAATACTGAATAAAAATTAAATCTTAAAGTGAAAATGAAAATATTGGAAAAGCCACTATTACATTTTTTATAACATTGTAAATTAATGAAAATTTCCAATATAAAAAAAAATAGCATAAATTATAAAATAAAATAAATGAATGCTTAAAATAATGTAAAAAAATAAATAAAATAATGCAAAAATCAAACAACACCCAAAGTCTGGGATTGAAAAGGGACACACCTCTTCAAAAGTCACAATTTCCACTTTCTCACAAAAAAATAAAATAAAATAAAATAAAATAAAATAAAATTCCACTACGCTATAACCGGGTTTTGGTTTAATTTTTTCTACTATACTGAGAGAAATCCAGTGCATCCGTTTTCACCGTAAATTCTAACAATAGGTAATTATTTTTCCTGTTTGAACAGGGATTTTTTTCTTCACTAGTAATTTGTTTTATCTGAGTTAGAGACGAGCGGGACAAACGTGGCTGGAATACGGAATCTAAACTGGAATCCGAACAATTCCCTTGCCGCGAAGCAACTTCCACAAATTCGAATATCTCCGCTCGTTGTCTTTATTCTGTTTGCAAGGTCAGGGCATTCAAGCTTATTCTCTCTTTCTATGCTCTGTTATTTGCAATGGACGAAGTAATGACGGCAGCTGATGCATCTTCTAGCTTCCGATCAGCGTTATCTCAACCCTCCATTATTCCCTCCAATGTCCCTCTTCTATCCGCTTTCGTCGCCTTCGCTCTAGCTCAGTTCCTGAAGCTTTTCACCACCTGGTACATCTATCTCCTGCAAACCCTCTGTACTCCGATTGCTTAATTATAAGTTTCAAGTAAAAAAAGTAATCTCAATTTCAGTTTCATTTGCAATTGGTATATTTATGTTTCGTTGGTTCCTATGCCGAAAGCTTCCACCTTTTTTCTTTCTTTTTTAATAGCTATTACACGAGGTTAGGGTTTTTCAATGAGTTATTAATTGGGGAGGAAAATATATCAATTAATGTTTTGATCCTGTTACTATGACAAAACAAGTTTATTCTTAACCTGCAAGAGGTTACAATATTTCCTTTTGCCTATTATATTTTGTTTGACATCAAATTATCAAAATCTTCCTTCGAGATCACACATTTGGACTTAAAGTGACTGTATTTAAGCAGATAGAACAAGCAGGACAAAAGCTATTGTATGCCTAGGGTTGAAGTTCATATAACATATCCCTTGCTACCATCATCATCTGGGTGCATGACCCATGTTTATATGCAATTAATTATTAGTTGAGTTACCATCATCAGCTGGGTGCATGATCCATGTTTATATGCAATTAATTATTAGTTGAGTGAGTCCTATTGTATACCCTTGTGGAAATAGAGTAAAAAACTTCGATTTGGAAGCAAGATTGATGATTGATGCTTAATTTTCCATCACTTACACAAAATGTTGAAGAAGTGTTAGGACATGGGATAGTACTGAATGTTCTTTTTCTGTGGTTCATGGTACTAGCAGACACATAAAAACATATTTGCTGAATATTTTATGACTGAATTTGTATTCTGAAAATAATAGCTGAATTATTGAGTCAAATGATTTCTTCTGTTAACTTATTTGTGTGGTTAGAATTACAAGATATTTAGTGGATATGGTTACTTTATTTGCCTCTATTTCTTTCTGTTCTTTTCCAATGTATCATCTTAGATGTGCAGGTTTAAGGAGAAGAGATGGGATTCTAGAAGGATGCTTGGATCAGGCGGAATGCCCTCATCACATACAGCTACTGTAACTGCTCTTGCAGTATCTATTGGTCTACAAGAAGGAACCTCAGCACCTTCATTTGCTATTGCGCTGGTCTTGGCATGTGTTGTACGTATTTGTTAACCAGGTCTTGTTCATTCTTTTGTGTCCACGTGCTTCATTATGTTGAATCTGTGTTTCATTTTACATATTTTAATCTTATATTTATATCTGCAAATCTTATGCCTGCCAAGTACGATTCATATTAATAATCTTGTTGCTTAACTGTAGGACAGTAAAATGAAAGGTCATGAAAAACCTGGCACTATTAGCATGCATCGAAATTGGTTTGAGACTATTGTTCTCTTTTAGAAATTTTAGAACGAGAACAAATTTGCAGCTCTGCTTTCAAACATCAATTGAAACAACTCTATTTCTGTAAAGATAAAGAGAATTACAAAAAGAGTTGCCTTTCTCTCATAATCATGTTTCTAGATAGTCATCTTTGGATTAGTATGTATTTACATAATTGCTTTCCTAATTAATTGCAGTCAAGTTTCCAAGGTAACAATGTCATATTTTGCAGGTTATGTATGATGCTACTGGTGTTAGACTCCATGCTGGCCGGCAAGCTGAAGTAAGATAATTTGTTGTATGCATTTTCTTTTGGTTAAAGTTAATTAAACATTGTAGAATCTGATGGCACTTTCTTATAAAGGATGAATGATATGAATACTTCTCCATGTCCCTCTGGAAATAACAAACTTGCTCATTTGATGGGATCAACAAAACTTTTTCTTGGATCTCTTTTTCAATTTTTAGTGATGTTTTGGAATGAAATTTTGATTGTTGGAAAAACTTTACCACCATTGAGGCAAAAGTGAGTCTTTGATGGTAATATTGTCGTTCTGATTTATCCAATCGATGATTGATTTCTACTAAATTTTTTGATACTTGTAGTTGATAAGCATGTATGATAATTAAGTGAGATAAATCAAATAGATATGAACATTTGTCAAAATGTCTGCTTGCACATGTAGACTGTTACTTGATATATGTTGGGAAAGAAAAAAGTATAGCAAGGCTGTTCTGAAATTCTCTTGGAAATCATTCCAAGTTACATTTTTCAAGGGCTTGAAGGATATCCTCCTTCCTGTGAGTGCTTTCTTATGATTTAATGTCTGCTTTTTGATTTTTCAAATTCTACCTCCAATCTTTGCTTGTGACTTCTCTGTTACAATCTTTTTCTTTGTGCCTTTAAACTAAAAACAAATGTAAACTTTTGTGAAAAATTACATCTATTGTGCTATTGATTGCTAATTGCTATGGATTGTAGGCTTCCTTGCTACCAATTTGCCGGTGGTCTAGACTACATCAACATGCATTTTTATGTTTCTTTGCTGACTCACTCGTATGTTATGCTTATTGTAGTTATTAAATCAAATTGTATGTGAGCTACCTCCTGAGCATCCTGTTTCCAATGTTAGACCACTGCGAGATTCATTGGGTCACACTCCACTTCAGGTATTCCCTTGCTGCAGTCGTCCTTACATTGGTGTAATACGTATACATGTATAGTTAAATAATCTTCACCCACATTTATTGAATCAAGGAATTTTCCACTAAAATGAAGGATTATTCTATTGGATGATTTAATAAGTCTATATTGGACATTCCACCTTTTATTGTCTAACTTCTGAAAATGCCAACTCTTGCATAGTGTTATAGGCACTTACAATGTTTTTAACTTAGTTAAAAGTGGACCTAAAACCTAGCTCAAAAAGTGACTTCTTTGTTGTAGAATGATTTGTTATGACATGTTTATTCGGTTGAGTATACACGGAACATGGCAATTTGCATTTTGAACTGATTCAGTGTTGGTATGATCCGATTTGCTAGCTTTGTTTGCTATTTTTACACTTGTATTGAATAAATAGTAAGATATATGTGAAGCAGCACTAAAAAGTTGTGTGCAGTTCAGTTCCCATTCAGTTAGTCACTTTTTAGTTGGTAGAACAGTTCTTTCAGCTCTGAGCCTACTTTTTTTTTTGGAACAACAAAAGATGGAATTCTTGTGATTTTCTTTTGTTCCAGAATTCTGCGTGTACATACTTGAAAATAATGTTGTGCTTGTATTTGTTCATCATAGTGTTACAATACTACCGTTGCAGGTTGCTGGTGGTGCTGTGTTGGGGATCATTGTAGCCTTCCTGATGAGAAGTTCCAGCTAGGGCAATTCGTTGACCTGTCTGGAGTCAATGAACATTGTTCTGTGAAGGAAGGTTGATCTTGATCCTCTATGCAAGAATCAGACAATTATTGCTTCGGTCTGGAATTGTAGGATAAGTCGGTCAGACATAGTAACTGTACAAATTTAGTTGCTCAGAATTGTAAGTTTGTATGTTGTTTTATTTATCTTGGCTTCCTTGTTCAAAACACATTGGTACAACTACAATTAACTGTGTCCAGATTGAAGATGTAAAATATTGCAGACTTTTGAGATGAGCTTCACAATGGAATGTTCTCTTTTGTCCGACAAACAATAAGTGCAGGATTACTTGCTTTACGTCCCTCGTAAACAATGTTATTTATTGTAAAATTGAAGTGACGATTATTATTATTTTGGTCAACAGAAAAGTTACAACACAATACAAGGCATGAATTTGGATACTTTATTAATTAAAATAATCAAAATTTTGGGGATCTGTAAACAAATGCATAATAATGAATGAGTTGATGTGAAAAAATGATCTTTGATATTTTTAGTTTTCAATTTGTAAATTTTTTAAATATTGAATACCATAATCATAATGTTACAACATAATCAAAAGATTCGCTTGTGCAGTAATCCCACTTTTGGATGCACTCTGCCCGCTCTGTCTCCTTACACAGTTCGTCAAATTCAGCAAACCCCATAAACAGGTTCTCAGCTTCTTCATCATCAATAAGAAGCTCAACTGCCCTTTCATACGAATGTCCTTATTCTTCACTTCAAATTTCGCGAATCGAATCCAAACACTCATATTAGGTGCCAGTCAACCAACCTTTCAAATATCCCTCTAGCCCTTTCAATTTCCTTATATCTTAGCTCAAATTTAATATAGGAAAACCATCCTTGTTCCTCCGGTTGCCATTTCATCCATCTTGCAAAAATCTCTCTAGCTCCGGCGACATTCCCAAGCATTTCCTCCATGTGAATGCTCTTGTACCGGAGCTGATCCACGCGAGGCAACAATGTGATCACACGGTCCCAAACGTTTCTTGCATGATTTTATGCATCTGTTTTTCATCTCCGATTCGGCATATTTCATCCATAAACTGTGATTTCTCCAATTGGAAGCCAATAAACTGTGATGCGGATGATAGGCCCTTGTTTTCATAGTCAAAGATCATTTGTAAGTCTCAAATATGTCAGAAGTTAACATTTCTCTTTTTGTGAATTATTTGGGGCAATCTTCCATTTAGCTTTTGTGGAGTGTTTGGACCAATTACTACAATGCAAAAATGTTGTGTAATGTATTTTGTGTTTGCATTTCTATCATCTGAATCATATACTTCCAAGTGATAATCTTACGTCTTCATATTCATTAATTTGGCAAATTTCTTCTTAGTCATGCAGTGGAAAAGAGAAGAACTAAAGAGATAACTTTGAACCAATTTATTTACTAGCAATGAATGAAAATTCATTTGCTGTCGAAACGATGGAAACAGTGGAGGTATGTTTCTACCAAAGGCTAAGATACTTTAGTCTGGGAAAATGACTTAAATTAGCTGAACAGCATGAGAATGAAACTTTAATGAATAAGAGATTAAAAAGCATACCTAAATGAAATAACGTCTGCAGCACCTAATAAGGTATTAGGAAGGTTAAGTTTTGCCATTTGAAGGTTTGCCAACAAGTTCAATCAACTTTTCTGCTTGTGGGGTGTGATTGGTATGCTTGATGCGTGTGGTCTGTGGAAAGAAATAATGTTTGCTTAATTTGAAGGATTCTGTCCTTTGATGTGTCGTTGTTTTATGAGATCATTTGAAAATGATCCAAAACTGAATTTGAGCAAACAAATTTTATCTTAACTTGATTTCTTCATGGCAATTTACATTTGCAGAAGTTCATAGGATAAGGAAGATCAAATGAAATGTGTAAAGGTACTTAATTTTAAGTTATTATGATGATGCTGTTTTGTCATTGAATTTAACACCAGACTGCTTAGATTTGTGATTATGGTGCTTAAGTTACAGTATTAGTAGCAAAGCAAGTGGGTTGGTTACTATTTAGAAATGAAAATATCTATCTAAAATGGGGGTCCATGAGGGGGAATAGAACCGCAAGTTTAAAGGAGAAGAGAAGACTACGCTGCACCACTAACCTACAAAACAAAACAAAACTAGCAAAAAAACAGAGAAAAAAAAGTGGAAATATCAGTATGCTTTTACCCACCTTATCAAGCATTGTCCAATTAGGTTGCAATCGTCTCTCCTCTTGTCCCCATGCTCCTCTCTTCCTACCGACCTCTACTAATCATATATGTTACTTGTTTAAGGAATTAATTAGAATAAATAAGCTCTACTCGTATGTGTTTTAATTGTAATTAAATCCCTAATATTACAATAGGCTTACCTAATGTTTGATTTGATTGATCATCTACAGCTTCATGTATGACACACTTGAAAATGAAATTCACTATTTGAAACCAAATTCCCACTATATTTACCTGTCAAATAATTTTTTTCATTATTATGTTAGTTAGATGAGTAATTAAGTCCAACTCCAGTTAATTTTAATTGTCCTTAATTTATTATTTTGTTGGAATAAGGATGGTCCACGAAGACTAATACTAAATTATTTGTGGCTGCCCTGAGTACTCATATTGGAGTGTAATGACTAACGGTTCATAATTTTCCACAATAAAAATATATAAAAAAAAGATGATGTGGACTTAAAATATCTTAGAGTGAAGACAAAACAATCTCATTTCTATTTCCCAATTTGGAATTTTTTTTTCTTTTTTTTTATAAAAAAAAATAAAAATAAAAGACAAGTACTTCCATACTAAAAGACAAGTACTTCCATCCATCATATCTTCATACACCTTTAACATTTCTTCCTCTATTTATAAATATCCTTACATTCTTCTTTTTTCTTATTGAAATTTGAATAGCAAAGAAAGAAATTACAGAAATGGGGAAGATGAGGAAGTCTCAAATTCATATGTTAATGCTCATTGCTGCTCTTCTTTTTGTTACCCCTCTTTTATCTTCTTCATTAAGACCTAAATATCTTTACTTTATTCTTAATCTTCTTATTATTGCTCTTGGAATTGAAGCTGGCCTTCTTTCTACTGTCTTCTCCAAGCCTTTAGACGACAGTAAAAAAAATTCTGTCGTTTCCAGTTCTACAAAATCAGCACCTTCATCCACTGAAAAGAAACCTGTGAAAGTGGTTGAGAAATCTGCTTCCGAGAAGAAGATTGTTGATGAAATAAAAGTGGACAAGGTACAGAAATCCTCTTCTATGCCTACTCTATTTTTTATTGGAAATGGATCTGAAACGGAAGAAGATTCTCATCAAAATGAACCGGCCGTAGAAGAAGAAGAAGAAAGAAGTGAGCTCAGTGGGCAAGAATTATTCACTAAAGCTGAGACATTTATTGGAAATTTTTATAAACAGCTGAAGATGCAAAGAGAAGAGTCTAAGAACAAAATTCATGGCTTTTTTAACTTTTAATGTATTAATTAGTATTAGATTTCATGATTATGATTCAGTCAGTTCATTTCCTACTTATTTGTTAGCTAATCCTGTGTAGTCTGCAGACACAAAAACAGTAAATTAAGATGTTAATGCATGTAATTATTCTGTTTTTGTTCTAAATTAGTCGTTCGAATTTCTTTTGTATTATACGTCAAAATATCCTACCAACCACAAACAGGAAAATGATAATTCATATATATATTGAAATTATGGGAATTACTTAAAAGGAAATAGTATTGCGTTTTCTCCTTTTGTCCATTAATATATGTACGAGTAGGACATACACATACATACATACATATATATATACACATATATATATATACACATATATATATATATATATATATACACACATATATATATATATATATATATATATATATATATATATATATATATATATATATACACATACGTAATCCGGGAATCCAATGGGGTTGGTTCAAGTTCATAAGCTATCCATATTTGTACCCATTTCTGATTCACAAATTTTATTATTTTTGCTCCATGTGGATCAAAGTTGTATCAATCTTTTTTTTTTTTTCAACATTATTATGTTTTATACTATTTCATTAGCTAAACTTCCAATATACATCTTTAATTCTTGTAATTTCATGATATGTGACAGAACTTAATTTGTTTTTCTTATATAACTTAATTAAAAATACACTAGATATCACAAGAAGATGAGTTTAAATTTGGAAATTTCTGATGAAAGAAAGAATGGTGAAAGCCAAACAAGTACTAAAACTGGGATGAAAGTGGGGTAAGTTTCCAAGAATGTTCTCCTTGGAATAATGGTCCCTGAATTTTCATTCTTTTCTTCCTTTTTCCCTATTTAGCTTTTAAAATTCTAGCTATGTGGCTGTGAGATTAAGAAATAGTAACTCTATATTCTCATCTTACTCCTTTTCAAAGATGATATAAAAATGAAATTCTATTTGAGTGTACTGTAGCTTCTATCCATTTACATCCTTATCTTTTTATTGTATTTGTCATTTTTATTAGATTATGAACCCATTTATTAATCAAATATTTAGCACTTAAACACCCTTCAACTAATTTTGACGATATGTGTAAACTCTAGACAACAACATATCCATAATTTTTTTTTTTAAGGAAATTGGATTCATCATACCTATTAAGTAAACAACTCAATAAAGAAAGCCTTGAAGGTCAAATTGACTATCCAAAAGCATTGAAGCTACCAATTACAAAAAAGTGAAAGAGATTATTAATTGAAAATTTACAAAAGAAAATAATGAAAAGGGGAAAAAAAGAAATGGAGTGAGAGAGGAGTAAAAGAGATTATTAATTCAACCATTTACAAAAGAAGATTGGGAAAAAGTAAGATGGGGTGAGAGAGGCTCGAACTCTCGACCTCAGGATAACTCTTAGCTATGAGACCTACGCGCTAGCCAACTGCGCCACCACCCCTTGATGTTTATGTTGCTACATTTTCTATGAAAATACAATAAATAGTTCTCTGTTTTATGAAGCGGTTAAGAGTTTTGTTTTTATCACTGCTGTGCCCCTATATTCCAACCAAAGATAATACATGAACTCAAAATTGCATCCCTTTCCGTCCACTTCGAACCTTTGTTGAATTAGTCATTTGGTGCCATATCATATCACTGATTTATGAATTAACCCACCTTGAGTTTTAACATATTATTACTGGGAGTCCAAATATTGTTATTTTTTCAATTTTGTCCAAAATTCATATAAAAATAATAATAACGTTGGGAAGATGAGTGTGTAAATACAGTCAAAGTTAACTGACTTAAATTGTTACAATGGATTCATCGGGCAATAATAATAGTTCAGTTCTGGGTTTCCCAAATCAAATTGGCAAGAAGACAAATTTACATTGAGAAGGCTCCGAAAATCAGCTTGTTTAGCTTGTGATCTGGGCTGTTTCCCTCTCGACGATGAAGCTTATCACCATCGTCTTGATTCCTTTCTATAATTTATATATTTTTTCTTTTAATTCTATAAATATATTTTAGATAAAAAAACTTTCTTTAATTGAACTTACCCAATCAAAAATCCGTCAATTCTCAAATAAAAAATGTATTTTTATACAATAAAACATTAACTCTTAACTTTGACAGATAAAAATTGGAAAGTGAAAGCTATGGCGATGAAGATGATTTACAAAAAAATGCAGTGGACTAACAATCTTAGGATAATAGTACCTTCAACAGTATACAGCAAAGCTTTCTTGTTGGAGGAAGAAAGGATAAGTGAAATACAAAACTTGCTTACCTTGCATCCAAGTCCAGCTGATACTATTGAAGCATAACATGTCAGTTCCAGGATAACAGAATCACTTGATTGGTTCGTGCAAACCTCGTATCATCAATGAAGCTGCAGAATTTTCTGCATCTTTTACTCTCGTTTTTTCATCTCCCTTCACATACAACATATTATCCACCCTCACCGAGCATACATATTTCTTCTCATGTGCAGGACCCACTTCTTTCTCAATTCTACATGTCAAAGCAGAGATAAAATGTGTTTAAAATGGAAGATTGATACATTTTGGTAAGGTACAAGCTAAGAATTTGCAGTTGAAGATTTTTAAAACCTCCAATATTGGATATATGAAACTAAACAAGAGGTCATAAAAGAAGTTTAAGCAAAAATATCAACCCTCAAAAGGCAGAAAATCATTCATGCAGCAAACATAATATTTAATCTTACTAATGGAGATTCGCAAGGATCTAGCTATATGCATGTTTAAGTTTATTGTAAGTAGAAATACGTACTTGTATATTGGCTTTGACCATTTTTTCTTGACACAGAGTTCATGTAACTTCTGTTTTGCACCTTCAATCTCAAATGGTCCATCAATTCTATCCAATATCATTCCATTAGAAGGCACAGAATGTGATAATTTTCGCAAAGCTAACTTAGCAGCATTAATCTTCGCAGTGTCTTTTTGTTCAGAAGAACAAGATGCAACAAAATTACCGTCAACATATACACTAGCAATACTTTTAGCCTCTTTTTTCCAGTATACGATATTAACATCTTTTCCCTGCTTTTGGCAAAGCTCGAACATCATTGCAACTGGTTGCGGTTGTTGCTGCAAGTCTTGAAGCGTAACTATGGGCTCTAAGATACTCCTAAATATCTAGAAATGAAACAACAATCACCAAATACCATATAACGAATTCAATTTGCCATAATAATCTCAAAATATTACATAAAATGCACAAAATCTAACAAATCAAGCAAAAAGAAAATGCAATTTTTCACACAATAAAGTATTTACCATCCAAAATTTTAGAAGATCAAACTTGACATCAACATAAAGAGCTGCAGCAATAGACTCCACAATGTCGGCAAGAATTTTAGGAGCTTTAACAGAACCGCCATGAGCAACTAGATCATCTTCTTCACTTAAAGAATCAATAAATTCACAAATCTACGGATTAACCAAACAGAGATTAATAAACGGAGAAGCTTGATTGAAATAGAAAAGTATATTTGAACTTGACTCGACTTTACCTTATCATCAAGGGAAGAGGCATTATGCTTTACATAGCGATAAAGATCATGCTTAATTGCGATACGAGCAAGTTTCTCGGTACTTAGATTAGCTGCGCGCAAAACTGTTAACTGGCCTTGATCAAGCTGAGGATAAGTTTCAAAAGCGTGTAAGCTATAGGCAAGTCCTAAAACGGCGTCGCCGAGGAACTCAAGACGTTGATAGGATGCAGAGTCTGGACAAGATGAGTGCGTCAAAGCTTCCTCAAGAAGTCGTTTGTTATTGAAAGGATAGTGTAAGATTCTTTCAACGGCAAACACTGAAGCTTCCATTTCCGGTGATGGTGGTGGCAATGGCGGGGGTACGGTGTTTAAAAAGGCGGGCGGAGGAGGGAAAAAGTAGTTCATTTCACACGCTGACGCTCGCACAGAAGTTGATGTGATTGCAGTCTCATTCGCTCTCACATGGAAAACAGGAATTTAAAATTTGACCGAAAGAAAAGAAAAGAAATAGAAACCGAAGAGACAAAATAGGAAGTAGATCAATTAAATATAAAAAAAAATCAATAAAGAAATATGTTTGTTAATTACTATACATAAACCTATACATATATAATTGTAAAGGATAGAATTTAGAAAATTGAATATAATACAATTATCTAGAAACTTTAAGTTAAATCTTCTCATATCAATTACAGTATGATATTAGAGCCGGTTATTTTCGGTCGGAAGACCTAAACGACCTAAATTAAAAGTCATCATATATTCGAGATTTACCTTATGACAGACAGATAAGGTAACCTCATTTATATGAAATTCATCCACCGAAACTATAGAATATTTAAACTAATTACCAGAGTTGAGTGCTCAAAGACTTCCCAAACAATCAACTAGTAACTCTAACAGAAAAATTAAACAATCAAAATTATACCAATAGGACTAGATTAATGTATCTAGTAATCAGTGGCAGGGACACATCATTACCTTTTCCCCTCCATCCACTATCCAGAATACCACAAATTTAGTCAAATATTACATTTACATTACCTTCTTAATCAAGAACGAATTATGAATAACAACCAAATTGCACATGTCCACCAAAGTTGAGAGAAAGATCAGGGATGCGCCATTGGAAGAAAGAATAGGGATGTACATCATTTTAGTTAATCATTTGCTAATTTATTTACACAGAAATATTTTCGAGCAGTTGCTTGAACTTCCCAAGTGTCATTAAGGGGTGGTGGCGCAGTTGGCTAGCGCGTAGGTCTCGTAGCTATCTCCATCAGGTTGCCATCATAGTTATACAAGATCAGTCTCCGCTTGATTCAAGAGGCGTTAAGGTAGTGACTTCGTCTGTCCTGTCTCTATAAAACCCCCACAATTTGCCACAGTGAAGAGTGTTCCTAATGTGTTATCAAAGATGGAAGCTGAAGAGAATGGTGCATTTGCAGCCATTGGATAAGATGATGAAGGGCCTAATATGAATGTGGCATTTGTTACTGGAGAAAAGTACTCGTGATGGACAAAATTTTAAGTGGTTGCACAGCAAAGCCGAGGGCAGGTAAACTTCATGGGGGTAAAGGTTGATAATGTCACTGTACGAGGAAGGAAAAAGAGCAGATGAAATGGTGCTTATTGGCAGCGGGGTTCTTGTTCGCCCCATTGTAGAGTGGGACGAGCAGAGGCGATGGTAAGTCCCATTTTCATAAACCTTGCTGTGTCGAAAAAGAAAAATCTGAATGATGGAGTTTAAGTTTTCAGAAATGAAAATCTAATTATCCTTTAATTTCTTTGAAGCATGCCTTAAATTTGTTTAATTTTTATGGTCGATTTTAATTTTTCAGATGTTAACTACCAATAAATTTGTGATATGAAGGCAAAGAAGGTCCCATAACTCTGTCTCCGTTGAATCTTATATTGGAGGATATGAAATGTGGCCCTGCAAACAGTTCCAATTCCCTGATTCAATTATTTGTTTTGGTGGCTGCTCTCTGCAGAGATTCTATGGCGGGGAGTTGATACATTAGAGTAATACTAATTTAGTTGGCATTTCCTGAATTCCTGATGCTAATAGAGTAACAGACTCTTCATAAATTCAAATTTAATGTATATAATCTTTCTTTCTATGCTAAGATTTTCTGTTGTGCAAGTGAAATCTTCTTGCTGGGATTGAAATATTCAAAACCAATATCCTTAAATTTATACCTTAAAAATCTCTTAAATGATATATGTGCTTAAAATTTTTGTATGCAGACACTATAATTAATTAATTAGTTACAATTATTAATAATAATAATAAAAATCAGAGAAGCAGATCAAATTGGGGTCTGCTTGTATCATAAGCCAATAAAGCATCCCAATACATGTATAGTTGTTATCTAAGCTAAAAGTGATGCCTATTTTGTTCTCTTTCTTACCAAAAGGAACTATTTTTTATTATTCCAAACCAGAGCTTCGCATTGTTCACCCACACATTCATATAATTTTGGGAGTGACTCCATAGCATTTATCTTTTTTCTTTAATTTTTTTTTAATAAATTTTGCTTATTAAATAAAACAGAAATAAAAAGTTCAATCATCTCTTGTAATAATTGCATAAAAATAGTGATACTAAATAGATCATATTTCAAGTTTAAAAATGTAGTTTATTTAAACATTTTCTTACATGCATAATAATGTTCTAACCATACAATCATTTGGTTGATTGAAAACTAAGAACTGGAGCCAAAAATCCAAGTAGTGAGTGAATCGAGTCGATTATTAGAAACTCCAAAACCAAAAATCTAACTCGGTGCCTAAATTAAATTAATTCTCAACTCTCAATTTATTCAGCAGTAAGTATGACTCATAATACAGGTCTAACTCCAAACAAACATGAACCATTCTGTCAACCCAGTTTACAGTCACTACAGTTTCCTAATACCCATGCTAAGCCTTGTACAATTAACCATGCTGACCAACACCTGAACAGAACTGATGTCTAATCTGGAACATGAATCATCATATAATTAGTATGTTGGATCATCTTCAGATCAGATTCTATACTTCTTAACAATTCAATCATGCACAACACAACTCCTAAATATAAGCCTTGGCATCACAAGACTTCAAAAATTCGATATTACCCTATCATGTCTTGAGAAAGTCATGGTCCCAGAAATGAAAGCTTCTGCACAAAATTGAAGCAAGCTTTTTCACATTTTTATAGTGTACTACTCGATAGAGCATAACCTATAAGAGAGTTGTAACATTGTATTGTCTTCATCACATTTGCTTCTTTTCATAACCACATCTTGATTTTTGCTAAAGGTCAAGGTCTGCATCTTGATCGAGGGATGCCAACTGCACTACCATACCTTTACTCGGGTTAAGTAAAAGTAAATATTACTAAGCACAAATGTACGCAATTACTTCTCCTCCAGTCGCTGTAACACAGACTCAGCAAAGCTTTGTTGCCTGAAAACAAAACGGCATGGGATGTGAAATTTAATAAATATATTCAATTTATTTTAAGTTGGGAAACCAGTGCAACAATCAAATAGATCAAATAAGTTTGTATTTATGTACAAACCTAAGACAGTTGCAGAGTTAGTCACATAAAATGTTGCAATCAAAAGATGAGTGAACAAGAAGAATGTAATAAAATAACTTGCACGTTACAACATTAACAACTAGTTCAGTTCTGCTAAAAACGCTAACATAGAACAAACTACATACGTATAATTTTACAAGATATTCTATTTTCATAACTTCAACCAAGGAAAGCATCTAGCGCTTCAAAGCTTGAATTCAGTGATATGAAGTTAAATTATAAGCAAGCATTATTTAATTAAAATAGCCATTCCAGATTAGCCAGACATTGAATCAAATTTGTTTCAATTCACTATTGGGATTAAAACAGGAGAGGAAAAATAGAGAGAGGGAGGAGGGGTTTTGTTTGTAAAGAGGCACTTCATTCTTGACATTTTAGCACAGAATACCAACTGTTTACATGGTTGTCAAAATCTAGTCATTCTCATTTCACTACCAGAACCTTTTGATATTCCATTCATGCATTCCCCAATACTTTCCAGTATTCCATTCTCTTTTTACTCTTCTATTCCTAACATTCCTCTCAAACAAAAATGTAAGGTTTCACTTCTGATAGATGATGTATAACAAATTACTGTGCTTCTTAAACGTGCATTGACTGCAATCAGTGATAAGTCTTTGAGGATATTTTTGATTTTGTTCGTTCTTCAAAAAGTTTAGTTCAGTTCAGTTCAGCTTTGACAGGAGTTAAGTTATTTGTTCATTGAAAAGCTACCATCAAGTGGAAGAACCAACCAATTGCTCTATGGAAGTAGGACACTGCAATGACCATCTAGGCTTGAAGTACATAGAACAAGTTCTATATGGTTATTTTCCTAAAATGACAAGATGAGTCAGCAGGAAGGAGCTATCAATGGATTTTTGTCTCAGAGACACACTATTAGGAGGATTGTGGAAGGCAGAACATTACTGGCAAGAGAAGCCTTGTAACTGACCAGGGAGGTTCATATTATGATATAGCGAGGAGAACTAACAATTCATGTCTATATAAACCTAAAGAAAGAAATGATTGCATGATATCTTATAGAGATGGGATAAATAAAAAGCGGATAGAGTAAAAGGCAGAAAAGATAAAGACAGTTTTTGACTTACTTTCGCTCTCTATGTTTTGGGCTAGGTCGAGAATACTTCAGATATCCATCCCACGGAACCTTTTTGAGACCTGCTCGTACAGATATTATGTCCCTAACCCTGCATTAGGGCATCAAAATAAGGAAGAGCCATTATAAGATGAACATTTTACCAAAGACAATTCTCCGAACAGAAAGCTAATGCAACCTGACAACTTATGATCAGAGAACTATACCTCTCAGCAAACTCAATGGGAGTCTCCCCAGGTTTCAGAGTTTGGGGCTCCAAGTACCATACATCACAAACAACAGCCCAGGATGTCATGAGTTGCAGCAAATGCATAGTGAAGGATTGCCTGCGAAAGCAACATCACATTAGTGCCATCGTTAGCAAATTAACTAATTCTTGATATCTGAAATGCATAATAAAATCAAACAATTAATAAGATAAGCAAGAAACTTTAGCTAAAACTAAAGAGAACATGTAGCAATTCTTAAATAACCCAAAAACTGAAAAACATATTGCCCCAAAAAACAGGTGAAGAATCATTTTCCAAGGATGAATAGTGGGGAGAAAAGTGAAGATCATTTACGCATGTACTACTCATTTTGGTAGGATTGAATAAGCAAAAGAATGTCAAAGCATGTAAATATAGGGTACAAAATGGAGGTTTAAGAACCCAGAAAAGATTGAGGTTGAATGTAGGAACAAGAATCCAAATAATATATCTTACAGATTGTCAAAGCAACTTTTCATTTGCTCATCACATGGTTGCTAAACTTAAACATATATGATACAATCTTGAAGGTTAGGAACCAGAAGCTTAAATCCATAGGAAGAATCCAGATATCTTACAGATAGTCAAATCAACTTTTCATGGCTGACCAGCATAAAAGTATTTCTATTTGCATGACAGCTTTTTTGTTGCCGAAAATTTCTTTCAAAGGCATAATAGCATAATGAGCAAGCAAGACATGAAACTTTTTATGAGGCGAATGAAATAGATATCAGAACTATAAAATGAAGATGATTACTTCCGGCTGTTCCAAAAAGCATCAACAAAAATTTTGTTGTATTTGATTGCAATTGGGCATACAGTACATCCCAGTTCGAATGCACCCTATCCATCAAGAAGAAAAGAAAAGTCAATCAAATCAATAAGAACAAAAAGATTAAAGGGAAAACAAATTTTGCATCTGATTCCCAATACCTTCTTGAACATCACTGTATAGTGGTTATTTACACAAGTTCCTTCAGGAAATATGAGAAGGGGGTTATTGTCAGCCCCCTGAACATGATCCCTTAACCTGAAACATGCATATTTTTATGATCATGATGTACAAAACACTGCAGAACGAAATTCTGCCAACTACATTCAAACTACTTACTTTTTTGCTACAATTTCACGATCCTTTGCCTCTGAACGATTGAACCAGATACATCCTACACTCTCTAATATAGTGCTTTGCAATAGTCCTACAATAAGAGGAAAGTAAAACCGATACATCTTAGTTCACTCTGTTCCATTTAATACAAGCAGAATTACTGATCATAAGTTCCAACCACTTCTGATAAGTTGATCCATACTGCAGACCAACTAAAGAATAGTTTGCAGAGAAGTTTTTTTTTTTTTTTCCTCAGCTCAAAATTTCAGAAAGAAATGCACAAAATAATTGGATGAACAGAAGTACATACGAATTCATCAATTTAACATTATTAAGGGCACTTTAAAATTTTCTACTCAAACATTTTCCACAAAATCATTAATGAAAACACAGTTTCAATTATTTAAATCATAAATAAAGCCAATAATCACTTACCAACCCAACCAGGGTGTTTCTGCATAATAACAGCAAATGCAGTCATTTGTTCTAAGACGATAAAATCAATCATGGAGGTGTGATTGGCCACAAAAACCTGTGTAGTGCATGATAAAAATGTGCAGATTAATTTTAAACATACACACATCACTAGGATAATCATTAGAATGAATCAAAAGATAGATATGCATTCAATCAGCTGTGAGCTGGCATCCAATATAAGAAAAAATAATACTCAAACAAACCTGTTTAGGTCGAATGCTAGGCCGTGGCCCATGGTACTTGACAACTCCAGTCCATGACGCCACAAAGAAGCTGCAAATTAACTCCACCAAACACCTCTGGAAAAATTATAACACGAGGTGTAAGCGTAACATGATGTCATAAGCCAGATATGTCAAAATGAGAAGAAGGAAGTAAAAGGATTCAAAGGATCAAGATTAGCAAGCAAGCTTCTTCCATTTGTTTAATACAATCAGCAAAGAATAACATCAAGCTAACAGGAAAGGCCCTTTTTTTTTTTTATATCTCTGTTAAGTTCAATCTCTTATAAATTGAAGTCCGCTTTGGATATTATGATATTTGGCATGAGAGAAATTGGGAAAATGCAATATGAATGGAGTACTGATTTGTGTTACCTCCAAACCCAAATAAAGGATTTGCAAATTGCAGGGAGAGTACAGCCAAATCAAACTTAACATGTTAATCTAACACAGAAAAAGGAAAAAATTTGACAAGAAAAAATCAGAATGTTTAAACGTGCAACAAACCAGACTTTCAAGGTTTTCACATATCACTTTTATGCATAATTCAAAATGCTAAGAAGAAAAGTATAGCATTGAATACAAAAACAAATGCAAAGATGCAATGCAACTTCAAGTAAATTAACTATTGGCACCTCTAGCTTTTTTCTCAACTTGTCATGTCCTTTGAGCAGGAAATGCACTGGAATGTAGCACGATAGGAAAATTATCCACCCTAGTGTCAGCACTAGAATCCTGGAGATATGACATGTGATAAATCAGACAGCTACATGAACAGTTCATTAATATAGAAAATCACATTATCATCAAAATCGGAATGAGGTTTGAATGCCAATATATCTTATAGAAAGTAGAATGTGAACCTGGCAGGGAACAAAATCCCATATCGAAACACAACACCGCAACACCAAAGGGGAAATAGATATATATTCCAATTCCATGGTTCTGGAGGATTTGACTTAAAACACCGTGTAAATGTGTCCTGTCCAAAATCACACATGAAATGGGAATCAAAGAACAATTAAATCCAAGATTTTGAAAAAATAAAAAAGAAAAGAAACTATAATATGTTTAATCTTTTATCATAGTATTTTTACAAATATAAAATACACAAAATTGAGCACAGGAAAATGATCTGTATAGATAAACAAGGTCCAGTTGAGTTTGAATGAGTTTTGCATCAAAAGATAACAATAATATGCAATCAGCTAGCTTCATTGAAGAACATATTTCAAATCGATTATTTAGTTTAACTGAAACGGAAAATTGCACAAGCACAAAAACCAAACTTAGCTAAAAGAAGTTAAAAATAAAAATGTAATTCTGCACCGAATTGAATTCTATCACTATTCTATAAAGAGCTTCGTATATTTCATTTTCTCAAGAAAAACAAACGGAATTTGTAGATATAATAATAATAATAATAATAATAACAATAATAAAGGGAAAATAAACTCACATCAACGATGGCACCAGCAGCCTCAGTTAGAGTCGGGGAAATATCAAGCAAATCATGCCTGAAAAAAGGAAGTGAATAAGCAGGGAAAAGAAGGAAAATAACAAGAAAGGGAAAAGAGAAGAGAAATATACAGGCGAAGCTTTTCAGGAAGTTGATGAATGGAGGATCCAGAAGGAAGGTAGTCTTCGATGTTGGGTCGATCCAAGTCCAATTCAGAGGAAGAGGTGTTTAGCTTACCAGGACTGTTCATATTTCTAGCTTCAATTCTCGCTTCAAATCTGAGAGAGAGGTATTATAAAATTTGGTGGGTGAAGAAGGGGTTGGGCTTTGGATGGGATTTCGCATACCAAAGCGTCACTCACTTATCTATCTCCAAAGTTTTCTCTCATTCAAAAAATTAGTTTTCATTGTGCTTCGTATTTAGCTGTTTGATTCCCGAACCTCTGTCAGCATTCACATTTTTGCATCCCTCAGACATTTTTTTTAATGGTGGTAATATAATATAGGAAAAAAAAATGTTAATTAGTCAAACAGAAACTGGACAAAAAAAAAAAAAAAAGACATATATAACATTGGTCCGCACTTCTAAAATACGCATTTTTATTCACCGGTTTTGAAAACATGTATATTAACTTCTATATAAAAAAAAATACTTATTTAATAATAACTAACTAAAATATGACATATTTAGTTAATATTTTAAAAAAAAATATAACATTTATTAAATATAATTTAAATTTTAAAAAGTTGAAAATATGTGACATTTACTAGTATTATATGATATTTACTAAAAATAAATTTCAAAAAAATAAATTTCAAAAATCAACATTTAAAGCATCAACGTTGTTCAGATGAAAGTGACCTTTCTCATAAATAATCATACACATACCTGGCGTTGAAATGCTCTTACTATTTGAAATTTACTACAATTTCCCTAATTTTTTTTTATCAAAATTTCATATCTGTAATTCCATATAATATTTAACCATTTAGTAATTATAATGATATTTAATATTTGTAATTATCATTTTCATCGGCATTTTTAAAAATAATTAGCTATAATAATCTTTCGATTTGGGACAGTTAGCCCCAGCAAATCACAAGACCATAAAATCGCACATGATGAATTATTATACTCTTTCCATTACACATGAACCATCAACAGTAACAGGTATCGCTACAGACTAAACTATCTTTTTCCGGGTTCTCCGCGTCCACAAAAACAATAATTACATTACCCAGATGATGCTATAAAAAAAAAAAAACAATTAAACCAAATATGTTGAGAAAATTGCCCTTTGGATACTGCAATTGCGGAAATTGCTGCAATCGCCGGCAAGAAAGGGGGGATGAATTTGGTAATACCCGTTTCTCAAAGAGTTTCATTCAGTTGACAAGCATGTGATCAAATGCTCCGCCGGGCTGAAGCCCCGGGACACGATTCCCTCCTCCTACATTATGAAGCAACTGCTGCAGCCATCGCCTTGTCGTCGGATCTTCCTGAAAGCAGTAGAAATCCCATTAATACCCTAGTCTCTTGTTTGATCTATTTAAATATAAAAGCACCATTCCTAGTTTTATGCTTTGATGTGACAAATGGCACAGGCAATACTCACGCGAAGGCAGCTACTGAAGGTGGCATCTCTCAGCATGTCCGGCAAGCAACTTCTTAATGCATCACAAGCTCTAAATTCCAAAGATAACAGCATATTGAAAATGTAAACAGATTCAGAAAAAGAAAAAAGAAAAAGTGGGTGGGAGTAGAAATAGATTCTTGGAACCACCAATCAATTTAGGTACCATACCTAGGATTATCTGACAGTCGAAGATAACACCTAATTATATGTTTCAGCAATCGAGATGAGGGTTGTTCAGCCAGTGCTGCAACCATGTTGCCCAAAACTCGACCGACTGCAAAAAATCGTTCTGCTGTAGTGCAAATATAATCCAAGCCCACATCATCCAGCAAGATCTTTTGAACAATAAATGTTGCTACCTGCCATAAAAAATATATGTTGCTCAGTAGAAGTAGCCTAACAGTCACAAATAGCAAAACAAAAGCCTGCATACGTATCTGCAAGTCCATCTTTGAATTCTCAGACAAAATCTCATTGCTCTTTTCAGAATTTTTAAATGATTATCATCATACAATTTTAGCAGGAAAACAAATTGCTGGCCTTATTTTACTCTTTAAGAAATTGGCTCAATCTCGCTCATTTTAATTGATATCCATAAGAGTTTAGCTACAACCTTGTTGAAAATTGAGTAAAATTTAAAGTTAATGACAAAAAAGAATTTAATTCGAGGAACCCAATGAAATAAGATATCCATAATTATGTACTCAAAATTGATTAAGATATAACAAACCGCAAAAAACAGTGCAACAGTTACAGGAAGAACAAAAGAAGTCAAACTAATACTAACTGTTTTTGACAATTCGCTGCCCATCTCCATGGTACGTAAGCACAATGGAATTATTTCAGTTGAGAGAAGGAAACTGATAACTTCAGTGTCATCAACCTGTAAGAGAGAGATGATAGGTAAATGAATAAGCATAAACTTGAGTAACACAATATCAGCAAGGATATACCTTCACGAGGGCACCAATGACACCCAAGCTGGTAAGCCTCAAGTACTCAAAAGGCCTTGACTTGCTAGTTGTATTAAGGAAAGGGTAAAGATACAAGGGGATATGAGCTGCAAGGAAAGATAATTATCAATAATTTAGATTGTATTAGTTGGGGAATATATCATCTCCGTGGAGCCAGGAGAAAAATCATGTCCCCAAGAACAAGATTTACCAACTCCACAAGGATTAAAAAGCATGTAGATGGAGCCAGGAGAAAAATCATGTCCCCAAGAACAAGATTTACCAACTTCACAAGGATTCAAAAGCATGTAGGAATTTGGTTTTTCAAAACCTTGATGACAAGTGAGATTGAGAACATTACCATTAAGGAACAACATCCTTGTGTCCTGATGGGAGGCTACACACTGTAAGGCAGCATAAACAGATCACAGAACATTAGTACCATCCTCAAACAGCAACCTGGAAAACCTTAGTTTTACCCTACATGCACTTGATTTTTGAGTTAAAACACCACAAATACTATCAAAATCTTGCTCCATTTCCTATAAAGATATGAGTGAAATTGGGGAACTTCTTCCTTAAAAGATGCTCCCTCTGTTCCACATAATTTGTCACAATGTGACATTCACTTTCCCATAAACAGTGTTATAATTTGATGATTAATTTATTATTCTACTATAGTTTTGGAGTATAACTCGAGTACTAATATTCTAACACCCTTTCAATAACTCCTTTATTTTGAGAAAATTGGTAACAGTTAAATTGGCAAAATATAAGAGGTGTTTTTATTCCTCCAGCCTGCACAAAGTGACATTTTTCATGGGACAAATAACTACTGTGACAAATTATGTGGGATGGAGGGAGTAATATTTCTATCACGTATATGATGTCAACATGTGAAGCATTAGCACTGATTGTCACAAGATTTAATAAGAACCCAAAGCATAAAGTACTTCCCATTTTCTCGTTAAGCATCTTTACATAACAATATACTTGGAAAAAATAAAAGTACTATATCATCTTGATATTGTTTCATTCATAAAAACATTTGCTAATATAAATATAGAATAACAATTTCTTATGCAAAATGATGATCTGAAAAAGAATATTAGAGGGGGTGGAAAAGAAAGAAAAGGAAATATTTCACCTGAAGAAGAGCAAGAGCATTACAAACTCGGTTTGATTGTGCAGGAGAGAGGTTTGGTGGAGATAAAACAGGGTATATTGAAACTATCTCCTGCAAGGATGAAATAAAATTAAAAATTATAGAAATATCAGAGGAAAAATGGAAAGCCCTATGGTTGAGAAGTTCAACTTCCAATAAGAGTTAAATGCTATGAAGTCCACTAGCTGATTAGTACCCCCCATTTTAAGGATCTCAATATATGATCTCTTGGTTTTTTATCTCTGCTACCCTACCTAATCCTTCCCTTTTTTATTCACTAGTGAATGTAGCCCTCATTCCTGATGGATTTAGGACCTATTTGTATGGCATGTAAAAACACCTAAAAGGTTATATACTATTTAATCCCCTAGTAGTTCTAAAATAAAATATTTAACTCCTTATTTATATAGAGTAATTTGATACCAGAGATACAGGTATTTTCATCTTAGAAATGCAGCCACATGAAGGAGCTACATTTCCATAAGTCAATATATTAAATAATAAGATAGATTGGTTTATTTTAACATGCTTAGGGAGAGATGTGGAGAGAGAGAGAGAACCAAGATGAAACACCAACTTCAGATTGCATACCTGTAACAGTGCTGCAATAGTACCAAAAGAATTCCACAACAATGGAGCCAAATCTTGAAATAATTCTCTCTTCTAAAAAATAAAAACAAAAACAAACACAAGTTTATTAGGCATACCTGTATGAGTGCAGCAATAGTACCAAAAGAATTCCACACGAAAGGAGCCAAATCTTGAAATAATTCCTTGTTCTAAAAAATAAAACCAAAGGTAGACACCAGTTTATAATTACAGCACACAAATTGCTCAGCAGCAAATTGCATCGACTTAAAGAAAAGGGCATTCGTATTTGGCAAAATCCATACAAGAACATTGACTAATTCAGGTATTGAAGAATGTCATGCTTCCAATCATGAATCTGTTACTTGAAAAAACTAAAGAAACAAGAAAGTTCACATGGAAATATATTTGATCCTTTTCATATGCACAAAGCTAACAAACACAAGGGTATGAAAAATCAAATTAGGGGATAGAATAGGCCCAACCATTATAGAATCTCATTTATGTTGCAATCACTTCCACAAAGAGAAGATTCTTTTTTTCCCTTAGGATATTAGATACCTAAAAGAAGGGTAACCTAGGCATGTTTCAAAAAATAATTTCATCGTGAAAAGCCTTCAACATACCGTCCATTAAACTACTCCATCACTTAGCGATATATAGATTACAGAAAACTTGAAAATACATTTCCATCATATGATTAGACCGAGTTCTAATTGACCACAAAATCAGTAAAAAAACTAGGATTCTAAAGATGAAAAACTACTGTATTCAACTAAATCTTGTTGCAATTACGCTTAAAATTAATGACACTGATAAGGTACAGTTGCAGTCCTCAATCCCAGCTATTCATGAATAATGAAATGTAAGTTTAAAGAGAAAAGTGGGAGAGGGGGATGATCTCAGCCGGGAAATTGCACAAATGGCTCGTATAAATGACTAAGCATTCCTGTCCATAACAGTACCATACATGTGATGCATGACACTAACAATTAGGGATTCAAACCCAGTATAAGTTTTTCCTTCAAGGCTGCCCTTTTCTACCTGTTTCCGAGTCTAAAATCATTTTGAACGAGAACAACAAGTCGTTCCCAAGATTCTAACATGCCAGAAAATTGGTAGGCCATAAGTATTTACCAACCAGAGTGCACATTCATAAATAGCCAAAAGTAGCAATTGTATCAGCCAAAGGAAATGTCAAACATTTCACCTAAATATTCTTTCAGAATCACCATACCCTAAACCTGATTGTTTGAAAATAGAGGGCAACGGGAAGAACTAAAGATTAATAAGAAATCCTAAACTTGTTTTAAAAGAAATGAGGGGATTGAGAAGAAACAAAAAGTTTTAACGTAACTGCTAAAAAAATAGAAACAGAAAATTGAAATAAAGGTAGGGGAATTGATAAAAACACAAAGACCTGAGTAAGAGACAAGAGAAGTGTTTAAAAGTAAGGTATCAGTGCCAGTAAATATTACAAAAAAAAAAAAAAAAATTAAATCATTTTCCTTCCATTCCCCTCATCAAGATTTCATTTAATTTCACAAGTTCCATCTCTTTTACAATATCAAAAGAGAACAAAAGAAAAAAAAAGAATGAATTTATAAAAAAAGAGAGAGAATTGAGGGGTGATGCAATTGATTTTACCTTAGAGAGCTCGAGAAGGGCGTTTTCTCGAAGATCTGGATTACTTAGGTCAAGCACCAAGTGCTCAGCTGAGGCCATTTTCCGGTCTTTGTTAGCCGGTGCACCCCCGGCTGCGGTAGGAATGGAGGCGCTGGGACCACCAAAAGCAGCATTCATAGAGAGAGACTGAGGCAAATTCGCCATTCAAAGAGTGAGTTAAGTTTCAGTCTCTGGCTCGCTCTTCGTTTTGACAAGATTTTTTTTTTTTTTTTTTTTTTGGTTTGGGTTTGTTTAGTACAGAAAGTGAGGATTTATGCATCAAAGTTTCTGTTTCATTTGGTTGGGTAATGACACGTGCAAGACATGCGCGTGGAGTAGTTGTCCTGCGTCCACAAAGCCAAAGTGGTAACCTATAGAGCACGTGGAATATGTTGATGTGTATTGTGTTTGTGGTTTAGAGCAGACAAGATTCCAATCATTTGAACCCTAAAAATCGTAATCATAAGGGTTGAAGGACAGTAATTAATTTCCGATTTGCATAAAGGAAATCGTTTATATAAAATACATTCCGAAATTATGTTGGATCTTATCAGTGACTTTCGTTATATGAAATCTTGTATGATTACACGTCCACAAATATTCAATTTTATTTATCCTACTTGGATTCAATCTATCACATCCTCATCTGTACAATCTTCATTACAAAACACCCAACCTAAATACTTCGATTGACTGGTTTTAGGACCTAAATGAGGAGCCGTAGGTTGACGGCAGCATACAGAAATAAGATCGCAATATGCATTTATGAAAATAAAGAGACTTTGTCTTCAATTATGACAAATTTTAGGAATTATATATACAAATATCACTATCCCGTATGCAATCAACTTTTGCTCTCAGTCCCCACCAAGTTAACAAGTTCACTTTCTTCTCCGTGCAATGTGCATCATCACCAATTCTTGGCTTTGCTGCCAAATAGATGTTTCTCATTTCTGCAACTGCAGGCATCAGTCTGAAAAATCCCGTCCCCCAGCATGATCACAAGACGCTTAAGCCTTGGGGACGACTGTCATGTGTCAAAATCTGTAGGAAACTCCTTGGCATACCAAAATTATCGAAAAGGGTTCATATCCGTAATATTCGAGTTAATTTGTAAACCTGCAACAAACATTTTTAAATGCACAATGTAATTTAAAAAAATATGTGAGAAGGTAAATTTTTATGAATGGCCATTCTAATCCTTTCTAATACTTGATACATGTAAGCATAAATTTCAAAAATGTTCAAGCAATTTTTGGCACACAATTTGATGACCAAATATGCTAAAGTGTATGTATATATAACAGTTTCCACTTTGCACGTTCAAGTTTAGCAGCAATGGGAGCCGAAACGAAATAATTAGCTAGAAAATCACTTAACGGTCATGAAGAACTTTACCAAACAAAAACTAAGCATCCCCCATATGTTGAGAATTAAGAAGAGATTTTATTTTAGTAAACATGCTAATCCATCAATATGCAAGAGCTAGATTCAGTTGATAGTAGATCCCAGATAGATGCCCCCAATTCAAACATTGAACACACAGTTGAAGTAAAGTACCAACCTGGGCAGTCCTACTAGGCAGGGGCACTTCCAAGCAGTTTCGACGGCCATCAACTCTGAGAAGACAGAAAAGTGAGATCCAAAATAAAATAATTAACTTTACAACTTATAATTATGACATAGAGAACACATCTTGATATGGAGATAGGTATTGCCTTTTGCTTATGGTTCTTTGAAGATATTGGTCAACCTTTATAAGCCCCTGACCTCCATACTTCTTCTCATCAGTATTTAGTATGATCTGTAGCATCAGAAAATATACTTTAATTTGAGCACTGGTTCTCTGAAAGGAGGAATAGCCATGACATATTGTAGGATCAAGAGATATGTGCTCGATTCCACATGCAAACAGTCAGAACTGCTTACTTGTGGCTGCAACCAGCCCATAAAACATAAACTTGGTGCCATTAAAACTGTAGCCTATTTGGCAAAACAGTGAGATTTCTCCGCATAAAAGCCAAGATATCAAGCTTTCTCAACAACTGTTTTGTATGCAGTGTTGTTTGGGCGAAAGGTGCCAGCGAGGTAAGAGGGTCTCGCCTGGCCTTTTTTTAATGAGAGGAGCAGGTCTCCGCATAAAAGCCAAGATATCAAGCTTTCTCAACAAATTGTATGTTTAGGCTTTATGTAGCTTGTACCAAATTTGCACAGTCTAATCATAGAATGAAGTAAGACTTACTTGATACTCCCCAGCTTCTTCCACGCCTACATTGTATCTTGCATACGTCTCAGTAGGATGAAAATTGAATATGAAGAGAAGAGGACCTCTTATGTATGATATCACCTGAAGAGAATGAGATAATATCAAATAATAAAGTGACTAGTTTACATAAACACATTTCCAATCGTCAAAGTGATCTCAAAGCCATTCTATATCTAGAATAATGCAGCTGCAACAATGATTGCATATTCAGAGAAAGAGAATGAACACCTCTAACAATCAAAGTAACCTTGAAAACAATTATATGAACATTAATAAGAGGATGCAACATCTGTATGATGTTTCCAAATTCAAAATTTTGAACAGCTACACGCAGCTTTTTCTGAAAGTAACTATATGCAAATAGATCACAATACCTTGGTATTATCATCCACATGGTGAAAGATTGGCAATCCCCTCGAAAGTAACCTTTGATTTTCATCCAAATCCATCAGATCCTGGAGCATGAGAAAGAGAGTTAATTTGATGGCAAACCAATAAATTTCTTCTTGTCCACAACCATACAAATAATGGTCCGGGCAAGATGCTTCAGTAACAAAAAATTCATAGTGTAAAACAATGGGGGAAACATTAGCTTCCAAATACAAGCATACACTATCGTTATGTTACGCATAATTATATAGCTGTCATCCAAACAGGACAATCAATATTGCCACAACTTCTCTGAACTTCTTACAATTTCCAAGTCTCTTTCCACAGGATTAGATTAAGGTACTACTGCATGCGCATGAATGCCAATAAGAATGTAGTCAGTCATAAACTAACCTTATCAAAGGAGAATAAATTATGATGAACCTCATTTGCTAACAAATCCCAACAACGATTAGCAAGTGAATATGAGAAGTTGTTGCTCGGCATTGGGAACTCCACTCTCTAAAACAAGATGATAATGACTTCAAGAAATTAAAATGTTTCACAGATATAAAAGCCACAGAAAGCTGACCTAATCCATACAAATATTAGAAAGGAACAGCACCTTGGGATGCCCAAATTCATTGCCCATGAAGTTGAGGTAAGCACTACCACCAATTGTAAAGGTAATCATTCTAATCATCTGCTCAAGTCAAAGGAAAATAACAAACAAAGATCATTTAAGTGATGAATGGAGATAAAGTAAAATGATACTAGCTTTTTCAGGCAACCTAACTGAAAGTACTCCAGTATTTGAGACATAATACTAGTAATTCATAATGTTTCAAAAACAAGGAGCAGAACTTGGTTCAATGAGAAACCCTTCTAGTTTCCACGTTTTTATACCAGAGAAATAACAGGATCTGCTTTTCAAGAATGGGAGGAAAAGAGAAAAAAGATTGAACACCAATTACTTTGTGAAGTGCACATCCCCTAAACAGTGATTCCTCTGAGGCAATAGAATGGTCCCTAAATTCACCGAACAAAATTTCTGCAAATGACTGTCCTCCTGATATAGACTGACACGCAAACCATAAAGGCAGAATGCATTGTTAAGTAAATAAGTATAAAATAAAGTCTTGAATAAAATTACAAAGATTTGTGTGTACAATTACTTGGTTGTGATTTTCAGCATATAAAAGCATTTTATCTGCATATTTTCCGTCTCGTATTAATGTGCTGACAATCTGCAGTGTAGAAGTAAATTCTGTAAACATGGGGATAATGGAATAGAAATATTTTATCATTTTTTAAAGAAAATAAAAGGTTTATGGTAAAGAATTATTAATGCAACAATAAATCCCATGATGATGAGAGGATCTAAGAATGATAATAGAACCTTGGTCATGCTCCATTCACCATCTGGAATATTCTTGAGATAAGATACCCACATGTCTGATGCAGAAACATTGACATAATAATCAAATCCCAATCCTCCTTGTGAAGTTGGTTCACAGAGTCCAGGATAAAATGTTGCCTGAGCAACAAAAGAAACAATTTTTACTAAAAGCTACAAAATTATTGGAAGTAAAGTTATGTCAACCCATTACTGTGCTAGAAGTACAAAAGGCATTGAAACATTGCGACTAATAATTTCGGGTTTCATCAAAAGCTAAGGAATAATGTTACCAGAATAAATGGGATGGTGATGAAATTGAATCAGTTTGTACAATTACGAGTCACAAAACTCAACTTGTTGGAAACCTAAGTTGATCACTATCCTAAAACTGTTTAGAGCTTCCAGACTATCTTGTTCAATATACACACCTCCACTCATGGAAAAGGCAAGAATAATCTGTGGATTCATGGTAAAAGCAGAAATGACATGGCTTAGGAGTAATAACAGAAGATACTTTTCACTGATTGTACAATTTAAATACCATTTACACAGTCGCCGCAAGAGATTATCTAGCGTTTTTAACGTGCATTGCACGTGTGTACTCGTTATTTATAAATTATAATAATAATAAATAAAATATTATTAATTATAAAATAGGATTTTTTATTGGAATATTATTTAAATTTAATGAATTATTAATTAAAATAGTATTAATTATTAGAATATGATTTGAATATTATTGATTAATTATAAATAATTATACTATATTCTTTGTTAGAATATGATTTGAATTTAATTAATTAGTAATTAAAATAGTATTCCTTGTTAGAATATGATTTAAATTTCATTAATTATAATTAAAATCGTATCCCATGTCAGAATATGATTTAAATTTTATTAATTACTATAAATAACTATATAAAAACAACTTTATCCTCGATAATATAGATTTTATAAGGCGTTTTGAGCAATCAAGTGGGGGGGGGGGGGGGGGGGGGGGGGGGGGGGGGGGGGGGGGGGGGGGGGGGGGGGGGGGGGGGGGGGGGGGGGGGGGGGGGGG
>CANUEY010610539.1:0-37492 GCA_948099555.1 Croton setiger
TATTTTCCTTTAACCTAATATTTTTCTTAGCTCCCTTGTATATATATTCGTACATGCCCGTGGCCGGGCGGCTCCCGGCGCGGCCGGGGGGCGCCGCCCGGGGGCCCCCCGGCCCCCCCGGCAAATTACAGCTGTGCGAAATCTTCTTCCGATTTCTTGTATATTAATTCTATATAGTATTATTCTTCTTTTATGAGCATGATCACTTTAATGAGAGATTCTCGTATATTCTTTTCTCACATACACCAATTTTTTTTCTACCGGTAGTCAAAGATTTTGAGCTACATGATCTCTTCATTAATCTGAAAATATTTGTATATGTATTTATATACACTATTTTCAGAGCGAAAATTGCTAATAACAGAGCAATATATTTTTGTCATTTTAATTTGATTTAATATTAAGTAAATATTTAAATTAGCTAACATTAACTTATTACACCGTTAACACAAACACAAATTTCAAACGATTTGGAGAAAGCAATTGCAATGTATATTTCATGTCTCTAAAGTCATATTTCTTGAATATTACATTGAAAAAATCCTTAATTATGAAATTTAAGCTATAATTTACTAATTAATCTTTTGAAATAGAAGAATTGAAGAAGCAAAATCCTTAATACAAAAAGCTAAATATGATTGATAGAACTTCAGAATGCTCAGTGCTCTTAGTACTGTCAAAAGCTATTTATTTCGGCTAAGTTATTAATAGAAGTTGTGTCAAGTCCCATGTCTTCTTAGTAGGGCAGCGGTAATGAAGATTTGATTAGAGACAAATATCAAGAGCATATTAGGTGATTAAGGGTAATTAAGTCAAATTATAATTATAAAAATGTGTTGCTCTAGTATTAGCAATTTTTCTCTTGAAAATAACGTCACCCTATATACTATTTATTTAACAATGCAAAACAACACTGACATACTATCACGAATCCAGTGCATGAACATGTCGGAGGTGTTGTCCATTCTCTCTTGTTGAAGGTTCACGGAAGAAGTCGTTGATGGTCACCAAATAAATTACAATGGTGACCAAATTGAGAAATGTCCACACCATTAGAAAATCGAGAATGTGCTGATTCCGAATATGCATCCATTTTCTCTTGAATCTTCACCATTCGACCATTCACAACAGACACATCTCCATCCATGGCATACAGCAAGGTGAAGTACTCATCGAGACAAGTCTAATGGTACCGTACCCTCACCTTTGCTAGAGCCTCACTGGAAGTCATTGAAAAGTCGCCCCTTGCAAAATAATATATTTTTTCCTTCATTTCTTTAAAAAATTGGGCCCTTCCTTAGTTGGGTCGGCTACGTTACTGTCACTGGTTGTCAACGTCTTGGATTTCAAGAGTTGTTTACAATTTATTTTCTAAAATAAAAATTAAAAATGTTTTCTTCCAAAAAGGTTAAAAATGTAAAAGTACACTAGGTGTGCTATGATTTAAAAAAAAAAAAAAAACCCAAATGTAAAAATGTGATAATATGTTGTAATTTCCCACAAAATCATACCCTATTACTTTTGTTTGTAAAATAAAAACAAAAAGAGATTAGATGTGAATGAATATTTTCCCAACCTGAATATGGGCCAACACATTACTTTAGACATGTCCCATAACTACATTAAAGTTGGTTAAAATACATAAATAACTATTTTTAAAGTTTTAAAATCTATAGATAATTGTTTATGTCTGTATTCTATTAATAAATTTTTTACAAATTCTTCATATTCTTTCTCATAAAATTTTTATAAATAAAAGAATTATTTTTAAATAAAATTTTTAAGGGGAACTATGTTGGAACAATTTTTTTAAAAAAAAAAAAACTATTTTTGAGTTAAAAAATTTTAAAGTTTAAATTTTTTAAAAGGAATTATATATGATGCATGGTTAATGGTATACTTAACCATCAAAAAGTAGTTAAGAGTTAATTTAATAATTAATTTTCCTTCCATGAAGATACTTTTATAAAAGATGAATTAATAGAGCATTTGTCCCAACCACTAAGGAATCAGGAGAATTCCATTTGTCCTATATATGATGTGAAAACTGAAAAGAAGACCAAAACCTTTAGGACATTGAGATCTAAATGTCAAAATTGCCCCTGCCATACACTTCTATTTGTATCAAACACAAGGTTATATTTGACTTTTCCTCCTTTCTCCAAAGGGCCAACAAACTAGTTGTGCCCAAAACTGGTCACATCCAATCCAAATCTAATCCAATTAGCCTTTTTTTTTTTTAAATAAATCCGAAGCCCATCAAATTATTTGAAAGAACTTTCAAATTCCCATCTTTATTTCATCCCTAAAAACGGTCCAACTCAGTTGGGAATTATGTAGGGAAATAAATAATTGCAACTATGAAAGGACAAAAGATAAATGTGGTCATAATATTAATAATCACTAACTTTTTTGCCTTTCTATTAAAGCACTAAAATTTATTCTTCAATAGTGAATTCTTCAATTCATTTCCCAAAACTTCATTCCACTGTGCACCGACATTTCTATCTTCCATTTTAATTATATTATAAATATATTAATGGTTCGATTCAAATTTAGGATAAATGTACAATTTCCCCCCTTTCAACTTTTTTTTTTTTGTCAATTTGCCCTGAACTTGAACAAAATGATCAATTTAATCAATTTTATAGTTGATTAATGTCATTTGCTGAATTTATTTTTGAATTAATGAAAATCAAAAGCACTAACTAAAATTAATTTTAAATTTACTTGATTAATTATTTTTTAAAAAATTGAATTGATAAATATTATAGATAGAAAAATTAAATTTAAATATTGTTATCCACATTCTAAAAGTACAAATCGACAATCAAATATCTATTTATATACAAGAATAATTTATTTAATCAATGTGTCCAAATTTTAGATGTAAATTAACCAAACAGGAAAATTGAAAATCACATACAAATCCAGGGGCTAAATTGAACACTATTCCTTACATTTAAATAATTTTTACTTGTAAAATCAGGGTTTGTATTGTAAAAGTGTGGTGGTTAAAAGGGGAAATTGTCAATTATTTGGCCTCTTCTTCTATAATAATCACCTAGTTTGAGCGAAATCTTAATATCAAACTTTTTAGTGGAAGTTTCGATTCTTTTTTTTAAATAATCTCCTGATTTTTTTACATAATTTGAGGTATAAAAATATTACTTTTTTACAATAAAAATGAGATTTTTAATAATAAATTGAATAATTATTGGATTAAACAATATAATAAACTCTTAATAATTCAGAAAGTTGGAATTATTAATGGAAATATTGCTGGGTGCTAAGCTGGATGGCATATGAAGGAAAATATATATATATATATATATATATATATATATATATATATATATATATATATTATTTATCAAGAAGTTTAGGCATGGCACGTGCGACTTGAATACTCTAAAATTGTATTTTGTTTTTCATGCATTATTTTATTTTGGCTTCAGTTTTAGTTTTAAAATAAAATTAAAATTATTTAAATTATTAACATGTGAATCAATAGTCTATATTAAAATTCATAAGCTTAAATTTAAATTCGATTCAGTCTCTCTATAGTCTATTTTTATAATTTTTTTTTTCAATATAAAAATAGTGATTATTGAAAAGAAAAATTAAATACTTAGTTATTCAATAAAATTAAATATTTTAAAAAAACAAATTTAAATATGAGTGGAATAAATATTGTATTCGGTAATAATTTTGAAGTTGTTTTTAAGTTGATTTCCCGTTTAGTTGCTGATGTTAATTTTTTTAATGAAATATTTCAAGTAACTTTTATAATTCAAAATATTGATATATAATAATTAAAGTTCAGCTATTATCATATATTTAAGAAATTAATAATTTAAAAAAAATAGTAATCTTTATAAAAAAAAAAGAAAAAAAGCAACATACTATGGTGGAAAATGAGGTGCTAAAGCATCAGCAAACACCTTGGCCTTGCTATAACAAATAAATAATAAATGAAAAAATAAAGCATTGTTTTCTGAAATTCCATAGTAAGAATAACTAAATAATTGAATGAATCTTTAAAATTATGGAAAAAATAGCAAAATTTAACAGTACATTGCAGATGGAGAGAGGGAGAAAGAAAGGCGCCAAAAAAAGCAACAGACTTTACATAAGCAGCCAAGCAATGGGTCCCATTATTGAACGTGATAGGATCACCATTCCCCTGAAAACTGTGCTTCTAACTTGCTTCTTACAGTCTGTGATTTTGCATTTCCACATTTCACCCACAAAATCCCAATCTTTTTTATTTTGAAATCATACTCTTCAGTCTCTGTTTTGCAGCACGGAATAAAGGGTTCTTCTCTGAAACTAGAATCTTTTTTTGCTTTTTCTTTTTCATGGCTTTCTCTTCTTTAACACCTCTAAAAGAAGTACAACGAATTAATTACTACTACATAATACCAATAGTCTGTTAAGTGTTTGCTTTTATTTTTGAGAGAAAAAGATATTAAAAGGATTGAATGGTCCATTTTGTTTTTGTATTTCCAGCCCAGGTCACTTATATCTAATTTATTGACTGCTGCCAATATGTTTCTTTGAACCCGTGTCTCTAAATTGTCTTTGCCTATACAGAGAAACTGTCCCGTGTCAGTTTCATTTGGAAGCAACTAGCTGACTTGGTTCTTAAACGTATGGTTATTGAGGTTTATGGATTTTCCAGAAGCAGGTGGGTTGTGGTGCTAATTAACTGTGATGTTGTTTTTCTCTTTTTTAGCTTCTTTTTGAAATTAGGACTATAACTTATTGTGTTTTGACCATGGTGATATAGTAAAATGCAAGTAAACATGCAAATTTAATATGGGTTTTTGAAGATTTTGTCTTCTTTTGTAGAGGGTTGCTTTGTAGTTAGAGCAGAAGCATCGGTGGGTATACCTTCGTTTAGAAGTCACAATCATAAAGTAGTAGAATTTTTGTGAAAAGACTTGAGGAAATACTTGTGAGTTTTGATTTGCTATCATATATCCTTGTTGATTTTGAGAGGCAGAAAGAAAAGCAGTTTTTTTCAAGACCACTTGCTGCTTTTATTCGGTTATGAGCTCACAGTGAAGCTGGTTTAGCAGTCGCTTGATAGAGGTAATCCCTTTTAATTGAATGTGAAATATGCTGTTTTAATCTGTAATAAGAACTAAGAAGAGCAGAAAGCATGATATACATTTTATAAATGGGGTTAATTGATAAATGCAAAATTGTTTATGCATGTTATATTTCCTCTTGAATGCCCTCTTTTTTCTGACATTGAATTGAGGAACCTAGTCTTTTCACTTTCTGTGGATCCCTTTACCTTAATTTAATTTGCATTACATTGCTTCTGCATTTGCAGTTGCATTAATTGTTGAATCTCTAAGCTTTAATGCACTTTCATGGTATTGGAACATGATAGTTGTACATTGGCATAATGTATTTACTTAGCAGCCGCTTTTTATGGCAATTTTTCTGCTAGTGCTTGAATCCTGTTTCCCTCATTCCATACTTTGCAGGTATACTCGTCCTGCTGCTTTCATAAACACAAATGGCAAGAGCAATCCACTGTTCTTTAATCCTTGGTTTCATCATCTTCTTCCTCTCACTCAGTGGTTCAAAGGGACTAGATTCCTCTCAGAGTGGGGCCCTTCTAAGGATTCAGAGGCTTTTAAACTACCCATATATTCTAAACATTTGGAATAGCACCACTGATTTCTGCAACACAGAACCAGATTCATCTGTAACTGTGGTTTGCTATGAGGATAGCATAACACAGCTGCATATAATTGGGAACAAAGGAACTCCTATGTTGCCTAGGAATTTTTCAATTGATTCATTTGTAACAACACTTGTTGGTCTTCCAGACTTGAAAGTCCTAACATTGGCTTCTCTAGGTTTATGGGGTCCATTGCCTGGTAAAATTGCCCGCCTTTCATTGCTGGAGATACTAAATATGAGTTCAAACTTCTTCTATGATGCCATCCCTGGAGATCTTTCAACGCTATCTAACCTTCAAACTCTCATTCTCGATGACAATATGTTTTCTGGTGAGTTACCACATTGGCTAGGTACATTCCCAGTTTTGGCTGTTTTGAGTTTGAGGAAAAATATGTTCAATGGATCGTTGCCAAATTCGTTTACTAATTTGGAGAATCTTAGAGTTCTTGCACTTGCACAAAACTACTTGTTTGGAGAATTGCCTGATTTCAACAGTCTGACAAACCTTCAAGTGCTTGACTTGGAAGATAATGCTTTTGGACCACAGTTTCCTCAGCTTGGAAACAAGTTAGTTACTCTTATACTGAGCAAGAACAAGTTCAGAGATGGCCTTCCTGCTGAAGTGACCTCCTACTATCAACTTCAACGATTAGATCTCTCAAAGAATAAGTTTGTGGGGCCATTTCCATCATCTTTGTTATCATTGCCTTCCATAACTTATTTAAACATTGCAAACAATAAGTTCACAGGAATGCTATTTGAAAACCAATCTTGTAGTGCTGACCTTGAGTTTGTGGATTTTTCCTCAAATCTTATAACTGGTAACTTGCCCAAGTGCCTTCATTCACTTCGTAAGGAAAAGGTCTTCTTTGCAGATAACTGTCTAGCAACTGGGGATCAAAATCAACACCCAATTGCTTTTTGTCGTAATGAAGCATTGGCAGTAGGAATTTTACCTCAAAGAAAGAAAAGGACTCGAGATTCTAAAATTATTGCATTGAGTGTGGTTGGAGTTGTTATTGGAGGAGTTGCACTTGTTGGCTTGATATTCTTGGCTGTTAGAAAGGTAAATGACAGGAGGACAGTCAAGAGACCTTCAACCACATTAATTTCAGAAAATGCAGCAAATGGGTACCCCTCAAAGTTGCTCTCAGATGCAAGTAAGATTTAATCCCACTCTGCTTTATTTGCATCATCATGAATGTGCCAAGTCTCATTAATAAGTGAAATAACCAACAAATAAGTGATTTGAAAGAGCATGAAATCTGACAGCTTGAATTTTGGCTAAACCTGAAGGGTATATAGCTCAAACAATGAAGTTGGGGACACTAGGCATTCCAACTTATCGAACCTTTGCATTGGAGGAGCTTGAGGAAGCTACAAACAACTTTGACACATCTGCTTTCATGGGGCAAGGTTCTCAAGGGCAGGTATGCCATTCTAGTGCGTTATATGCTTCAAATTAGCTTTCCTAATCAAAATTTGTTCAAGATTTTGTTCTTGTTTTCAGACGTATAGGGGCCGACTTAAGAACGGTTGCTATGTTGCTATTAGATGCTTAAAAATGAAAAGAAGCTACAGCACCCAAAACTTTATGCACCATATAGAGCTGATTTCGAAACTCAGACATCGGCATTTGGTCAGTGCTCTAGGACACTGTTTTGAGTGCTACTTGGATGATTCAAGTGTCAGCAGAATATTTCTTGTATTTGAATACGTACCCAATGGCACACTACGAAGCTGGATCTCAGGTAACTCATAAAAATGTCTCAATTTTATTTAGCATCAAAATGTGCCAATTCAACTTCTGTCTCTGGAATTGCTTGTGCAAATATGTTGGGTTTTCCTTGTAACCTGTTAGCTCTTCTAAGTCTAACCTTAACACCTGGGTTTTAAGATCAAGCTTGAGTTTCTAATAGTTAGGACTCATTTGACCTTACTTCCTGTTTGCAAATGATATGATTTGTATAAAATAATGAACATGGCTAATTCACTAATACTGTACACCAATATACCTTTCTCATTTCTGTTCTGGTGTGGTGGAAGCTTTGGCGAAGCTCAATTCAGAATCAAGTTAGAGTATCACTTGCATTAGCAGTTTCAGATTTCTGCTGCAGTTCAAGTATCCACTTTATATCTGTTATGTTTCTTTTTTCATTGATTTTGATGTAGCTGAAATTTGATTTTCCTTTTTTTTTGTAATCTATAGTACTTTTATCATATTAATAATAATAACTTAATTTTGCCGTTAAAAAAAAAATCAATACTCATCTTCTTGGCAGAGGGGCGTGGAAGACAAAAACTGAATTGGGCACAACGAATAACAGCCGCAATAGGAGTAGCTAAGGGAATCCAATTTTTGCATACAGGGATAGTGCCAGGTCTATATTCCAATAATCTGAAGATAACTGATGTCTTGCTGGATCAGAGCCTTGTCGCAAAAATTAGTAGTTATAATCTACCCTTCTTAGCAGAAAACACAGGAAAGGTAAAATTTTGACTTCCTGACTGCTGTCTATTCTTCTCCCTAGGACTGAGAAGTGAATTTGGTATTCAACTACACTCATTTTGCAGGCTGTTCATGGAGTTTCTTCTAGTGCATCCAGAGATCCTGCTGCTGCCGCAAGGTGACCAAGAACCAACTTGTAACTTATGGGAAATTTTTAGTAGTCATGTTTAATGGTGCATCTGAACAGAAGTTATTCTTATGTTTAACTTCTAAATTGAACTTTACAAGTTCCAGTGGTGAAATATCCAAAAAAGCCGAACAATGCTCTGAAATTGTTCAAAGATGAGAAAAGTTTGTGTACTTTATAGAACAAATAATTTCACTCTCAATACCAAACATGCCCTAAAAAAAAGCATTGAGCTTGAAGTTTCAATTACCAAGCAAATTAAACTCCATGAGTTGCTAATCTCTTGAGATCATCGTTGAACATCATTTTTTTTTTCACAGGAGAAATCAAGAAGAGAAGTCGGATATATATGATTTTGGAGGGATATTACTTGAAATCATTGTTGGGAGACCATTGAACTCAATGGATGAAGTGCTTATTCTCAGAGATCAAGTAAAGAGCAATACTGCTTTCTTTCTAGACATTTTTGTTAAAACGGAATACTTTTTTCTTTTCTACTCAATTAATAAGCCATGCAATTGCTTATATCTGCAGTTACAAGCAAGCATCACCATTGATGATGCTGCTCGAAGAAGCATGGTTGATCCAGATATTCGTAAAGGCTGTTCAGATCAATCATTGAAGACAATGATAGAGGTTTGCATAAGGTGCCTACTTAAGAACCCAGAAGATAGACCCTCAATCGAGGATGTGCTCTGGAACTTGCAGTTTGCTGCTCAAGTTCAGGATGGATGGCGGGGAGACTCCAGTGAAGGATCTCCAATCTCACCTTCAAATTCTGCAGGCCTACACCTTACTGTTCAGTAGCAGCAGCAATTTGCAGGTTATTATGTTCCTATATTCTCTCATTATAAGCCTGTGCAATAGACAAATGCATATTCAGAAATCAAGAACATCAGTTTCTTCACGACATTAACTTCAAAAAGGCCTCAATTATAAAACAAGAAATCCTAGTAGAAAGTTGCTTACATGCATTCAAGTTACATGACCTAATATTGAATATTATTTCTCATTGCAGGGAATTGACAATAAAGGAGAAGAGGAAGCAAAACTGGTAAGAAATGACAGCTTTTACACTGCTTTTTTACTAGCCAAAACCGGAGACTACTGATTCTTCTAGATTCAGGGCACGGTAAAGCATGAATGGAACCCTCCTATTCTGTCTTTTCCTTAGAAAAACCAAGATAGTCAGATTCTTGACAGGCAGTTGAGATTTGAGAATCTTATGTATACCATTTTTCCAGTGCAACTTATCTATAAAATATTTATGATATCATGTATCTCTGTCTTCCTGATCTTAATGCTGTTTATATTAATCTAAAGAAGTTTGCTAATTGCTCTACAAGTAATTCAAGTTAAGCACAAAATGGCTAAGAATAGAGTCCTGTCCTCGTTGTACTATCAATTTCTTCAGTATTTAAGCATTAAAGAGCAGAGAATGCTCTTCTGCATCATGACATATGACACATCTAAGAAAAGCATAGTGCAGAAAAAGCAGCTGTTCATAATAATTCAATGCAGTTCCCTCTCCTTCAGCAAGGACTTAGTACCATTAACAAATATCTATCTGGGGCACTGCAACTTAAGCTGCTACAAATAATATTTTTTTACGGAAAAATGTGTCTTACATTAAGATTGATGAAAGAACCGGAATGAAATATTTGTCCATTGGCAAGCAAAAGAAACAAAGCTGTCTTTAAGGCAGAAATCAAATGGATCACAGAAATTCTTTTAACAGCAAATCCTAAAGAATATTACAAAATCAACTGCCTACAATTTGGGAGAAGCAGTCTTCTTGACTTCCAAGTACAGCTGGGGCTGGGGCTGGAGCTGCGTTTACTGGGCTGTTAGTCGGCAGTCCAGCTCTGTTCTACTATTTCACGCACTCTTCGGTTGTACTCACGCTTATTTTCACTGAACATGCGAGCTGCTTCAGAGTTTGCAGGCGAGTTCGGATTTGGATCACACAGCAAGGACTGGTTGAGAACATAATATAACTAATGCATGTTAGTAAATGAAAATCAACAAACTATGAAAAGTCACAGTAAGATAAAAATCTGTATAGGATCCCGTTGGATGCCAACTTATAAGCATTGGTAAACATCCCCTGTTTTAGTTTCTGTGCATATATTTGGTATTTCCAATCTCACAAAGGTTTACAGCAATCTAAATACTTGATAATGAAAGGTATCATGTTCATCCACAAACTATGTGCATACAACACATTAAAGATTAAATCAAATTTCCAACACACCACCTTCGAACTGAAAGAACTCTTAAAAAGGTGGAAGTTAGTTATAGTACTACTAAATTCATTAGACTTGATGAAGTTTTTATGTGAGATTAAAAGATCCGAATAAAACTCTACCTTCAGCATTTTTGCATCAAGCATGTGGTTTGAGGAACTAAGCTATAAATTCTTAAAATTAAACTATATATTAATAATCTTGTAACATTCTTAAGCTTTCAAATTAATATTAACTTGAAAACCATTGGCAAATTTGCTATCTCAAGCACTTGATATGAACCAGGATTGAAACACATCTTAACAAGCCATGAACATGAAAAAACTATTCTTTACTATGAAATATTAACAGAAGAAGAGGTTACAGAAAGTTGAACCTGAATAGAAGTGAGTATAGCAGCAACATCATATATTGGACTCCACTGATTTTGCAAAATATCTAAACAGATGCTTCCATCTGCATATACTGATAAAACCCAGCCAAACAAAATAAAAGATTTAAGGAAATTGTGTTGCATTCAAAAAGAAAAACATAAAAAAGAAAAACTGCTAGAAAACACCGAAAGATAGAGTCTTCAAATAGCAATGCAGGCTATTAAGCAAAAGTGAAAAACAATAAAACAAGCAATTTTATAGAAGAAAAATAAAGTAAATCAACAAGAAACCAACATACTATTTGGATGAAACATTCTTGAGACGAAACGGACTGTTGGAGGTTTATTGGGATAATCCTCTGTGAATTGCAGTGTCAATTTAAACGTACCTACAGAGAAAAATCGTGAAAAGATTACATGAAAAAGCTTAGTAACATAAGAACAAAGATAGATTATACACAATCACACATGTATATACAACAAATAAAAAAGAATTAATCCAAATTCAGTGGTAACAAAACAAAACCCAATAGTCAAACAATCAAATAAAAAGAATTAATCCACCCAACAGCTTAATCATATGGAAACACACAATACAAACATGCATACTTAACAGCTGAATTATTAAAAAGAAAGAATCTTTTTAACAAATTCAGGAAATATAATCCATCAAAAGCACAGAAATAATGATTTGAAAAAGCAAAATGAAAGAATTAAATTACGCACCTCCATCCCAAGGAGTATCATCAGGACTGAAAACCAAGAAAAAAAAATGTGACAAACAAAAACAAAAATTAACCCCAAAAAAGGGGGAGAAGAGAACAAAAAAAGAAAAAGAAAAAGATACCCGAAAATGACAGCGTTCCAGAGCATAATATTGTTTTCTTGAGGAGCACCACTGATACCAGCAGGTGGATCTTGCTGAAGCCTCTTGAAATCCCTCATCAGCCTCTTCCTAGCAGGAGTAGTCATATTTTATGCTTATGATCTTTCCGATTTGAGAGAAATAAAAAAAGAGATCTGAAGAAATCTAAGAAAAGATCAATCTGAGGAACAGGAAGAGAAGAAGAAGAAGAAGAAGAGGTTTTGGCCTTTTATTCGTGTTCCAGAAATGGGTCGGGCGTTTTACCTACATAACCTTTTCTTTGCTCATCCCCTCACAATAATAGTATGCACACTCAGCACACTCTGACCCCCTTTTTTTTAATTTTATTTTTCAAAAAGAGAAAATTGTGAAATTATTCTTACTAATTTTTTAATTGTTTAATTATTTTCCCCTGGTTATCAAATTCATATTTTTCAAAATTAAGTCACTCGGATTTGTATAGTTAAACTATCAGGTCGTTGGTCTAATTTTTGGATTCTTTCCATTAAGTAAGGTGGAAATAATGAAACCCTTTATTAAACCATTGAGAATTTTTTTTTTCTTAAAATTTTGATAAATCTGCTCTCAAATCCTCAAATTTTCAAAATTAAATTTGTAAATTTGAACCGTTAGACTATTAAGTTTATAAACAATTTATGAGAGTTTAAATACGGATTTCAGATCCTTGAAAATAAAAGAAACCCGATCAACCTATGTTTTAAATCATTGTCTAATACCATCATTATATTTTCCCAGTTATAATCCTGCAAGCTTAAAAAAATTCCATATTATTATTTAGATACTGCTTTTTACCTTACATTCATGATCGCTCATATTATTACACTAAATCGTTTTTTCATTTGGATTTTAAAAATATTCCTAAAAACTAGATGGAAAGACAATATTATATGAACTTTGTAATAATTATGTAAAAATTTAAAAGATGAGATAGTAAATTTCCTTTGGTGATTGAATTTTTATCCAATTAGACTTATTTAAAATAAAGAGTACGTAGATTTTGTGGTTCAAGAATATTTAATGCTAACGTGTAGATATTATAGATGTGTTAACATGATAGGAGATGTAATTAGTAGAATTTTTTTTTGATTTTTCAGTATTATTAATTCTTTTGTTTCTTGCACAACATATCTATGTAGTATTTTCTTCGTACTACAAAAAGAAAAAAGAAATGTGTTGAGAGCTAAATATTAAAGCAAAGAGAAAAAAAAAAAAAGTAATTCAAACATTATGAACATAGAAATAGATGATAAAAATCTTTATAGTAAATTCCTTGTATAATTACTTAATTATAATAATTAATATATAGTTCAAATAAAAAATTACTTCTATATAGTAAGTTTAATTATATTTCCTATAATTATAAACATACTTTAATTGAAAGGTATGATATCTAAAAATTATCTCCGATGAAGCATTTCATCCGAAAAAATGACCGGAATACGGCTTTCTTCTTCATCATCTTCTTCGTCATGGGATTGCTGAGAGAGGTGAAGAGGCTCCAATAAACTATGAGAAGAAGGAGCTGTGTCAAGGTCAAAGTTGGAACTGAAATTGTTGATGTTCAGGAAGTTATTAGTAGAAGCTGAGGAGTTGTTAGAGTAAGCTGGTTGAAGCATTGCAACTGGTTGTTGATGGTGGTGGTGGTGGTGGAGGTATTGTTGGTGCTCCGGCGGCGGCAGTTGCTGCTGTTGATGGGAGTTTTGAAGAACATTTGCCATTGCAAATCTACTGTTTATTAGTTGACTTTGAACCATTGTTAGCTCTGCTTGCAAAGATGCTACCTGCATGCATTATTTAGGTTTTATGTATTATGCACATCACATTGTAATTCAGAAAAATATATAATTTCATTAAGAACACAAAATTTATACAACAAAACGATAACTTTCTTTTCTTTTCGAAGCAGTAGTTACTAATATTTGGATTCAGGTACCGTAAATATTCATTTAGAATTCAAAATGCCAGAATTCAAAGTTCTAAATCTTACTAAAAAAACCAAACAGTTCTAGAATATTTAATTTATAATAAACTAGTTTTCTTTTTGCTTATTTTAAAGCGTGACTTGAATCACTAAAGGTATTAATGAATGGGAAAAAAAATTTGGTTGCAACTTTCTTTTTTAATTTTGTTTTCTTAATTCAAATGTCGAATTGTATATGCAAAATTTCGACATCAATTTGTGTGGATCATAATTTACAGATTTTAACTCTATATAATCAATTTCACGAAAAAAGTTAAAATTATTGAATTCAACAGTTCTAACTATTTTATGTGAATTCAAAATACAGAGTCAAAATCTACAAACTACAACTACTGTAATTGATCTTAGGACTTTATAGATACAATTTGACACTTGATTTGAAAAAAAAAAAATATTTAACCAAAATTTAAAAAATAAAAAATAAAATAAAATTGCAGTAGCAAATGTTGCTAGTAGCACCCATAATCCAAATATTTAATATTACTGAATGGATATAACTTGTAATTAATAATAATAATAATAATAATAATAATAATAATAATAATAATAATAATAATAATAATAATAATAATAATAATAATAATAATAATAATATTTAAATTAGAAAGTTGGTGTAGAGAATTTAATATATTTCGAAGAAAAAGAAACAAGAAACGGCACTGATTATGTATATTTAACAAGCATGATTATGTTTCCAAAAGATTCAGCTTCAAGATTTACAACTTGGTTAGTAAATAAATATGAAAATTATATAAAACTACAAGAAAATAAAAATAAATAAAGTAAATTAAAAAAAAAAAAAAAACCTGTTGTTGCAAAGCAAGAATGGTGGAAACACAACCATAAACAGGATCAGAAAGTCTAGCTTGAGCCTCATAAGAAATTGTAACAACAGCTTCATGTCTCCGGTTAACCGGAATATGCAATAACAACTTAGACACATTACTGGCACCAAACACCTTATGCACAGCAGCAAACCGAGCCGCACCCTGGTCTGAACCGAAGTGAGGTGCAAATATACAACCACTAATGCATTTCCTTCTCAAGAACTTGCATGCACCACAAGGTGCAGCTGCAGCTGCCGGTGGCGGAGCTGGATGAGAGTCGACCGGCATGGATGAAGAACGTTTACCAATGCCTTTTCTCCGAGTATCTGTTGACGTGGCATCATATTGTGGCTCAGCCATAAAATATATAGACGAAAGGACGGTTTTGAGGGGGAAAAAAAAGATGGAACGAGGAGGAGAAGGAAAGAGAGGATTAAGAAAAGATGCAAGGTATGGAGTTGGTGCTATTTATGTGAAACAAAATGGAGGGATAACACGTTCCTCTCGTGATTGGGTTCCCGCATTTTGCTTTTTCTACCTTTTTTCTTTCTTTTTTTATTTTATTTTATTTAATTATATACATAAGTAGACACAAATATAAAGATTAATTTATTTTTTATTTTTTTTAAGAAAATAAAGATAAAGAATTAACTTGTTAATAAAATAGTGCAGAAAATGATAATATAAGTTATTTAAAGATTTAAATTGATTCTTGAAATGATTTATAATGTATTGTCATATCATATTCAATGAATTTTCAGACTATTTTTTAAAATTATATATCTGAATTATGTATAAAATGACATAAACCGTTTATCTTCACATACTGTATTTATCTAGTATTTAGAATTATATAATATAGTGAGGAATGTGTTAGTGCTATAATATAAAATACAGTTCTAAATAATTATTTTTAAAAATACTATATATTTATTATTATTTAAATATAATTTCAACATAAATAAAACACTAGGTGAAAGGATTTAAATAGTAGTTAACTAGTCAATTAAGTTTCAAATAATGATTCAAATGTGTACAAAATATATAAACTAGAGTTGTATCCTGTAAGGTGTAAAATAGTTATAAAGGGCATGAAGAAACTGAACCAAACCCGTTATTACACATTGACTTTAGACTCTATTGAAGTTTGGATATTAGATTGGTGTTATATTAATAAAAAACAATTTACTTACTGTAAAAAAGTTAAAAGAAATTAATTAAATTTCAGAGTAATTTAGTATTTTTTATGTGTGTTAGTGTGAGGGCTCTAAATTCTAACCAAGTCAGATTTTAAGTGCATTCCATCTTCTAAGCTAGAGAATGCAACGGATGTACTATACACATTAGACGCGCTTACATAAGTTCCATCTTCTAAACTAGAGAATGCAACGGATGTATTATACACATTAGACACGCTCACATAAGTTAGAGAATGCAACGAATGTGCTATACACATTAGGCAGGCTCACAATCCACATTAGGCAGGTAGCATCAACAATTATTAATGATAAAAAAAAAAAAAGAGATGTTAGTATTAGATTTGGGATTGTAACCTATGAGTTGAATGAGAATAGAAAGTAGATAATGGAGGTAGGTAGAAGAAGGGATAAAAAGTGTTGACGGAAGGGTGCAAGGAGCATGTTCAAACAGGGAGTTAGAGTAAAACTAATATAAAATTGGTGTATAAACATGAACAAGCTTGTGTGTCTTCATTGTAAGGCACAAGATTGGTGCTGCCCTTTGCGTGTGGGATTCAGAAAACTTAAGGGCCATACCTGCATTGGTGTTTATTGGTACCATTAGAGGAAACATTGCTTCTTCTGTGTGATTTTTCATCTTTGTTGTCACATAAAGGAGCCACCTTTCTTCTTTTCATTTTCCTTTTCTTCCTCCTTCAGACCACTAAAAATATTCCAAAATCTGACTTCTATACAATAAAATCAGAAACCACTAGAATGCACTAAAACAAGCTTAATTCCATTTTATGTATTATGCACATACAACCCCTAGCTACAAGGAAGGAAATGCTTAATAATTTTTTACAACACTTCCTCTTGCGAAACCAAAGTTTAGACTTAACTCAAAAAATCAAACCACCTTGCCATGATTTTAAATAGCGAGCCGGAGGAATGTTAAACTCGTTATACAAGTGACTGCTTAAACTAGACCTATGCCTACCACTTGTTGTTTTCAAGTGCGCTCTGAAGGTAAAATTCCAAAACAGTTAGGGCTGCCGCAAAAACATTGCATGCCGTTAGACCTGACCCTAATCTCCCCGTAGCTGAAAGTCAATTCTTCTCCTTCTTTTATGTCTTTAGAAGCAAAGAAACAAAGGCGAGGCAACAAACCTCCAGAGCTTCTCACTAGCATAGTTGACAGATTGCCACCGTCACAGGAATGGTTAATGAATCTTGCAACATTTCCTATTCTTGTCGCATCAATGTTCACTCTCAAACAAGCTTTCCCAGATGGAAGATGCTCTCTCACAACTAAAAGAGCGGAAGAAAATCGGCCACCACGTGTCAACTCATCATAGATTTTCTGCCGGCTTCTAGCTTCTTGGGTTATCAAGAGTTCACCTGCTCAAATCAAGTTCAGATTTTATGCAATCAGCTCTGTTCTATAAGAACAAACATAAGATGCAATGTTGATGGGGAAAATTATGTGACAAAAAGAGAACATAACACAGAAACACAAAAAGAAACAACAAAGACAAGAATCTGATGTGCAGGAAAGTATAGTTGAATGTATGTTGGTGGATGCTTTAGCTACAGAATGTAGTATGCAAGTTGCAGCTCAAACAAGCCCATCATCTGCGGCCGAAAACTGAAAGAATGATACCAAATTATATAATTTATGTATAAATCTGAAGTGAAATGCATTCCTACAAAAAAGAATGAAACATGGGGCAACTGTATGAAAAGGTATACAATGAGAAAGACAGAATCCAGTGGTTTCTAGTTTAATTACCAGTTATAACAGCGCAAATGTCTTGTAATTTCTATATACAAGTACTCTTAAATGATCAGATCAACTTCATTTCAATAGGCATATTTAATCTGCGCAAATCACCAAATTCAATATTATTTCTCCAGTCCTATCAAATTCTCTAACCAAATAAATATCACATTAGCAGAATCCATGAGTTCCAAGACTAAAAATTTCTTGCTATAAATTAGAAGGAATGATATTTACTTTAACAAAAGAGCTTAAGCAATAAGTGATAGAAACATATATACCAGCATATTCACAGACAAACTGGCCTTGACAAATCATCTGGTCAGCATACAAACTCCAACCTTTTTTTTCATCTCTCACAACCTTCAACTTGACCAAAATCCCTCTCTGAGTCAACCGGTTCCTACATTGCATCCCGCATTTACAACTCGATCCGCACTCACTCATTATCCCCATCTCCAGCTCCTCCAACCCTAAAATTTCTAATCCAGACGCACTACCCTGGCCACACTCTCCGCAATCGCAATCGCAATCGCAACTACTCGAGCACTGCGAGGCGGCAACCGGAGAGGCGAAACTTGAAAAGCCCCAAGGTTGGCGACGGAGGGGAAACTGCGAAGGGAGGATTTGAGATTGGGTGTAGAGGAAAAAGGCATACGGACAGCTATCGACTTGATTGAGAAATGGGACAGGATGGTTCTCGAAGGACCTAGAAGCGTCAAGTGATCTTTGGAGAGTGAGAGTTTTGGCAATTTGAGAGAGGAATTTGCAGGTTAAAGCGATGCTGGCGAGTTCTTGTGGGATTAGCCATGGCAGGATGAGCTCTGCGCATTGAATCAGTGGATTGTTCTTATTTGGATTATCTTCTTCGCTGTGGTTATTTTTCTTTATCCGTTGAATCATTTTCTTTCAAAATTTTGATTTTTGGCTGCCAAAAACGGGGTTATATTTATAACAACCAGAACGACCAGTCGTTTCATAGCTTTTATTTTAAACATTGAATAATGAGGGGAAATACACATTGAATAATGAAGACAACACTCTCTTGCTGTATAAAAACTCTACTGTGAATTTAATGAGTCAAAATTGTATCATTGATTGTATATATATATATATACATCAAAATGTGGTTACAAGACCTATACCAAGTTCCTCAGCAAGCTCATCTCCAACCGGAAGTAGAGTCAACACTACCAGGAAAATAGCTGTAGCAACCAGTACTTGCCTCCATGTTCCCACTTCTGTCACGTCATTTAAGCAAGGTTTTTCCGGAGCCCTCTAAACATACATTATCAGAAATCATTTTAGAGATAATGAAACTTTTTGATGTCATACACGTAGTTTTGTTTCTTCTTGTTATTTGCATACCTGACATATCAAGACGTAGAGCCCCCATGGAAGTGACAATGGTCCGCCAAGCTGATACGAAGAAAATAAACAGACTTTAATTGCAGGAAAATGATGTCAAAAAGTTGTATTGGTTATTGAAGAAGAAAGACCAAAACATTGCCATCATGGTTTAATAATAGAGATTAGGCTTACCACTCCCAAACCAAGCAGTGTATAAGTTGTCAAGCCAAACCCAAATAGTGCAGTTTTTCCAAAAGCACCCTGTAATACGACACAATCAATTGTAAGACCAATTAGCAAACAATAAAAGATAATTTTAAACAAGATTGGTTCGAGTTATGAAACCCAAGACTGATTTGCATCCTTCAATAGTACCAAATATTTTGAAGGCATGATTTGAGCTCTATTTAGTGTTGTTAGAAAATGAAGAAATAGCTTTCTAAGAAATCAAAAGGACAAAAAAAATCAAAAAAGTGTTGGTGGATATAACAGAGGTGAATAATTTCTTTGCTTTCATTTCAAAGAAGAACTTCTTACTTTGGAGGAGAGGAACAGCTCATAAGGATAAACAGAGCCAATAGTTGAGACTAACTATTAGTATGAGCGAATTCACCGGAGAAGCAATATAGACAACTCACTTCTACTGGAAAGCGAGATCAATAAGATTAGTACTTATGTAGGAGGTTAGAAGTTTCAAGTGTTGTGTTTTAGCAGGGAATAAGATGTTGAGCAGTACTTCAAACAAAAACAAATATGACTCCTGAAATTAGACGTGCCTCCTAACATTTACACTCAACTTTTTTTAGTGATAGAAATGTTAGCAATCTGTACATAAATTCATGTTGAATACTCATTTTTTATTCTTAGGTTATATGTCATTGTGCATACGTGATTAGAACAGTTCTCACAGAGACTGCATAAACTCCTTCCTCCAAACTGAACTGGCATGGAAACCAAAAGAAACAAAGGAGACAACAAGCTTGTGATATGAATACATTGGGAAAAGTACCTGCACAGCTCTTCCACCATCAAGGCACCCGACTGGAAGCATATTAAAAGCTGTTGTAGTTAAGCCACACCTGCCGCATTAATTTATCTGGTAAACAAATTTCAAAATATAATATAGAAAATAAAGAAGTTTTACTTATGGTAAATTTTTTACCATCCTGCAATCACCAGCGGATGAATAGAAACTGTTGCGGCATGCATTGCTCTGCACATTCACAGCATCAATTTGTAAGTGAGAATTCTGTAGACTAGATAAGTAGAGAATTACTGGAGCAAAACAGCATTAACGAATCTGTGAGTCTCTTCTTGATTTAAATCCTGATGTGTCTTCTTATTTGGAAAAAAAAAAGTCATTGATGCACAAGAAAGACATACGCATAACCAAGAATGGCTCTGCTGATGAGTCCAAGAAGCAAGGACCCTTGAAATAGCATGCTAGGGACCTGCACCAAGTCTCCTGCAGCGGTTGGACTTGATGAGAGCAACAGGCCAACAGCGAACATTGAGAAAGAGAGTGCAGCACCAGCAAATGGACCAGCAAGTGAAATGTCAACTTTTGTACTCCGATCAGGAAGAATAGATTTGAACTACAGAGTCAAAATTGCTAATCAGCAATATATTAATTCATCTTCCTGATTCTTGAAATCAGTACAAATTGTATATATTAGTTTCACATCTGAAGTTTCCCATAAATAATTAACCTGTGTGATGGCACCAAAGCTGCCGAGAGTGATGTTAGGAATGAAAAAGGGAATGCTTAGCTTTATTTTCTTTGGGAAAGCAGCGAGAAAGTGTCCAAGTTCCTGCAAATAATCCAGCTTCATCACTTACAACAAACTAAAGCTGCATATTAAAGGAAAAAGACTACAACTGAATTAAAAAGAAGACTGGTCTTCAAATTGGTTGGCAAAAATGCTAAAGCAGTAAAATCATCCAAGTTACCGACATTCCTAACCAAGACACGTGCAATCGAAGGTGGGTGGGGATATCTCAGACAACTTCACACAACAGAGGACATTTTAACCGTTATAAGAAAAGAAGAAAGGAAAAGGGAGATTTACTTACATGAAATAACAGAATTCCTAAAACACCATAAGCTAAGGGCAAAGCTGACTCCACAAATGGGAAGAGTAGCTCCATATCTGGTGGTTCAACGGCATTTGGATCTGTAAAGTACTTCACAACCTCTGGAGGAAGGCGATTAATCTGTTAGGACACGCACAATTAGTGAAAGATATATGCAACCAAAGAAGGCCAATCACTCCAATTCTGTCAATCAAGTATTATATTAAGTTCCAGTGTTTTCAAGGGCATCGAAAATGAGACTAAATTTTGAATGTGTACAGAAAAGTACTATCAATTAGCTCACCTGAGATGCAATTCCTAATTCCACGGAAGAGCCAATGGTTAAAAGGAATAACAAGAAAGCGATCACATATTGCCAAAGTGTTGTTGGCCCTGGTTCTGATACCTCCTTCCGTAACAAGCCAAAGCTAATGCGTGGCCCTCCACGAGGGTCTAGTTCATCTGAATTGGGTTCCTCCACCATAAAAAGGTTGTATTTATCACCTGTGACCTCAACCAGCTGATTCTGGAGCTTGGTAAACACATCTTCCCTCTTTCCCCTTAAATTACCAAGGAAAAGAATACCTTCACCAAAGTCACCAAAGGGTTCTTCCTTTGTTACCCAAAATGTTGAATAACCAAAAAGCTTGTCCTTTATTAGTTTTACATCAGCTGGATCAACCTTCTCAGGTCCAAGAAGCTCCATCAATTTAAAAGAGTCAACTTGGAAATTGTGGTAACCTGGTCCAACTGGAGATACAGATGGCGGCTGAAGTAGCAGTAAAAGACCAAGAATGAAAGTTATGATGCATTACAGGGCAGAATTTGTTAAAAATGTGTACTTGAAAACACACAAGAGACTCTGCATTGGCTCAAATTTACTCGCCCTTAAGGTGTTCTTTAAAATGCCAACGAGAAATGGAAGGACAACAAGCATTGAAAAGCTTCCCTAAAGTTGAATTTTAGCATTACGATATCTAAAACTGATAGAATTTCAATTCCACTAACACAAAGACATACATATAGATGATTGATTTCAAATTAGCCCAGCAAAATGGCAATGAATTCTCTACAATTCCAAGCTGAAAGAATGAAAATAAAAGAAAGAAGGAAGGTTGGTTTTACCGTTGAAGAAACAGAAGTAGTAGTCTTATCAGTGGCAGTGCCGTTGTTCTCTTCCCGAGACGCCGTTTGGACATTGGAATTGGAATCTTTAAAACCATTTTCGCTGTCATTATTATCTAAATCGCCACGGTTATCGTTATTGGTACTAAAACATCTAAAGGAAAAATCTTTCTTAGAAATTCGTGTGCACAAGAAGCAAGAAGAAGTGGGTTTGGTCTTATCCTTGTTATTGTTCTTCTTGAGGTAAAAAGATGGAATTCTGTCTTCTCTGAAATGTTTAGGATGAAAGGGAGCTGAGGCTGGACGGAGTCTCAAGCTACAGCTTGTGAGAGTTCCCATCCAACACAAAAATTAAAGAAGATAGCTCAGTATTATAACACTGAAAAATCAAAAAGAAAAATAAAAATTGCCAAAAAAGAAAAATACTGGAATTGAAAGTAATGCTGTAGTGATTATGAACTCCTGTTGTGTGGGAGCAGCATATCTTCTTTGCCTGCCTTAATTTTCAAAAATATCCTTTTCTTTTATCTTTTTTGTTTTTGGGCTGCAGTAGGTAGCTGCGATACTCTAATATTTGGGCCTGCCCATTTCCGCAAAACTGCAACCTCATAAAACTGATACTTTATATTGCGTCCTAACATCAGAAATCACAATTCAAGGTTGCAACAGAATTCATGTTTACAACCTCAAAAAATTCAATTTGTAATTCCATATTGTTTTCATACAAAATACATTATAAATGTCATCTTGTACATCAGGTGCAAGTGCAACCCCTTATTTCATGAATCATGAGCTTCAAAACAGTTATACATCATTTGATGCTTAAATAAATCCTAAGGTGGATATTTGAGACCACTGAAGTTTAAATATTTAAGTAAACCTATCTGCAGTCGTCCGCCAAAACTATGAAACAATGTGAAAAATCCTCAACCAATGGTGTAAAAAATTGAATCTCGTAGATATCTCTCATTTCCCGGTAGAGCTCTCTTCTGGACCAGCCTGGGAACCTTTATCTGCATCCATTACCTTCTCATCCACATTTGAATCAGATTTGTTTGTTGTTTTTTCTTCATCTGATTTCTTGCTGGCCTCCTCTTCATCCTTCTCCGCCTGCAAAATTGGTTCATAATAATCAGCATGAGCCTCCATACACTTCTTCAAGGCCCCCGTCGCCTCGAAGCATTTCTCCACTATATCTTCGTTGTTCTTCTCAGCCTCTTGAATGCAATTCTCCCATGCTACAAAGGCATCTTTGCATCCACCCCCTTTCATGAATAAACAAAATCCACATTCTCCCTCCTCTTCCTCTTCTTCTTCTCCTTCCTTCCCCTTTCCCTGATCATTATCTCCATTTTCTTGAGTGGTTTCCTTTAATTCATCTATTTTCCTTTGGGTCTCAGGATCTGCAAAAAGGACATGACATGTTTTGATGAATATGGCAGAAAGTCATTGATTTCATAAGATAAGGTCAGAATTGTTGTTTGAAAAGGACGCACCTCCCATGGTTGCTACTCTTAACAGCTACACTGTATCTCGAAGCCAGTATAGGTAGGAGAAATCTGCAATCTCCAAACTGAAGGGGAAAGAAAAAATATGTAAAGAAATGATATAGATTCAAGAACTGCAGTTAAAAGTAGTTATAACCCAGTTTCTGTTCTTACAAAACCTTATGAACTTGGCTAATATATGGTTCAAATATTGCAACTCATGTGGGACAGAAGCTCAAGTGCTTTTACAGATGTTTCAACAGTGAAAGCAAACACTAATCAAAAGAAACTGAAGCCAATAAGATGGAAATCCAGAAGAGAAGCAAGTAAATATATTCTCAGGCTGCATGTGCCATATAACAACAGAAAACATACTTAACAAAACAACACTAGACACCGTTGAAAGTTAACTAACAATTCATAGTCTCTTTCAATCCCCCTTCAACCTTTGGGTTTCAAGAACATATTCCCACACCTAACCTAAGCCCCAACCACCTTTATTAAGATATTCTTAATCAACTATCCAAAACATAACTTCAGCAGGTCCAAAATCAAACAGATAATTCGATCATACACACAACTTATGAAAACCTCTTCATGGAACAGCAAATGCAAACTATTAGTGCATGTACATGCAACAGTACCACATGTGGAGACACAACCAGAAAACAAAACCTGATTAAAAAAAATCAAAAACAGTAAATGTTTGTCAAGAAAATAAATGTTAATATTAATTAATGTAGAGAGCGCAGAGTCTCTTCAGTGAGGTGATAATAATATTTGAGAAAGCTATATATGTTAATTCAGATAGAGGAGGGAGGGAGGGAGACAGTAAATCTGCAGACGGTGAGAAGTTGAACAAATGAATGGAGATGAAAGTTGGGAAAACAACATAAAAGAGGAAAAGGTTACAGAATTTAGCTCCATAAATGACAGGAATACATGTGGTTCTATACACCAAAATGGTTGTGATGTGACAAAAGCACCATAATAATACTGAGTTTGAAAATGGGCAAATGTTATGTTTTGACAAAAAAAGTTATGAAACCCAAAACCTCAATAGCGTGTCAGAAAGTTGGATTTAAACCTACTACATTTGGCTAAATTAGGGTTCCAACATTAGCAAATACAAAATGTGTTAACTGGTTGAGCATGCAGTTGATGACCCCAGGATATTTTTAATGTTACAATCCAGTTCAAATGACCTTGATATATTCAAGAATTTTCTAGACCCACGAGAACGTGAAGGAGGTCCACAACTTTGATGGGGCCATACTGAAACTTTAGCCATGATGGGTTCACCTACAAAATAGGATTAAGAGAAAAAAAAATGTGAAAAGAAGCAAAAAGCTTTCTATTGAAAGAGCATTATTATAATGTGAAGTTCTAAATAAACGATGCCAAAAAGCATTTGACTGGCTAATTTTCAACCCCTATGCTATGACAAAGCAGCTCTTCCATGCATCAGCCTGATCTTAAATAAAAATCCTCAAATCTCACCACCGTCAATCTCCACGTTTGTTATTGAGGCTTGTAATGCATTGCTCAAAACTTGTAGTTGGTATGAGCTCTTGAAGTTTTCACATTTAAATCTTAAAAAGCCAAACAAATGTTAAAGCCTATATGTGCAATAAGATGTGTCAAAAGAACAAAACATTCTTGTCAGCAACTAGTGGACGATTAACCTAGCTTAACTTTTAAAGGCTATAGTTTCACATTCCTTTGCATTGAGAAGTGAATAGAAATATGAAAATTGATTTTAAAAAATATCTGCATTTGTTAGTCACTGGTTATAGCAGGAGTAAATGTTCTATTGCCTAGGAATAAAGTATGAGGAAACCCACGAAGTATTTGGACAAAGCATAGCTGCACATCACAAGCTGCATGAAAGGCGCTTATCTACCCTGTAACAAGCACAAAAGTGCAAACAACATGCAACTCACTGAACTAATTACTTCCAAGTTAACTTTCATCACTAATGGCATTCCAGTAAAACAATATTAACATTAGTGATCATCGTGGCTTAGTTTGTAAAAAAAAAAAAAAAAAATTCTTTTTGTGACTCAGTTACTATTTATCCAACTTTGCCTTATATCAGAACACAATTTACTTGCTATGTATAGTCAACAACTTATGAGTAATATAGCATAATTTAGTCCCAAGACAAAAAATAAAGATAGTACGGTTCAAAGTTACAAGAAATAAAGATACAAGGTAGTACAGAAAAAATGTTCCCAAGCAGAGAATCAATCAAAAAAGAGACAGTGCATACAAAAACTCACTTAAGAGAATCAAAATTCCAGCAATAAACCGAGCATTTTCACTGAAAAAAGAAAATAGAACCATCATTCAACGAGAATCAAGTTCTGGAAATTCAGGGACAATGAAAAAATTGACGACACTTAAACCCTAACTACAATATTCAAGCCATTTTCTTCTTATGATCTGGTCAAAATAGGCTAACGGCAGGTCAATCAAGTGTGTTTCATTGATGATTTCACAAAAAGCAAACAAAAAGTACTCGAGTCGAGGATTGATTACCGTCGTTTGAGAGCGATTGCAGGCAGTGCAGAGAGTCAAGAGAGAACAATAGAGCAGCGGAGGTTTTGGGCTTCGGTTCTTCTTTTTGCCGCTTAGTTAGAACTTAGAAGGGTTTTAGGGTCTGGAGGCAGCTGTTTTAGGGTCTAATTTTCAATTTTAAACTGTGTCGTTTAGCTAAAATATATATAAGGCGGTTGGTTGAAAGAAAAAACCTGGCAATTTTGTGTTAGTGAACATGCAACTAGTCAACTTATTACGTGTAAATTCATACATAGGCTCATACATGATATAATCTATTCAAATTCGTATTTGCATCATGTCAATCCACTGCCTAGATATTACAAACCTATTAATTGTTTTGTAAGTCGTACACAATTTGGCAGACCTAGAAAAAGCTTAGGAAAAACGCAAACAAAAGACTAAACGCCGCGTACTAGTAGTAGTTATAACATTACTTGCTTACATAAGTTTGCTTCCGCACACGCAACACGGACGAAAACTGAGAAGGCTGAGCGCGCTTTTCTTTCATGTTTCTCCAAAATTTCGAAGAGCATAGCAGTACCAGTAATGGATTCCTCTTCCTCTCCTTTTGCAACTGTTAGTCGTCTTTTTCTTCTAAATCTGATTCTCCTCTTCTTCAATCTCTCACAAGCCGCTCAAGCCAGCAATGTTAAAGGTATTTTTCTCTATTTTCAAATCTTTTTATTGCCTCTTTCATTGTTAAATTTCATGTTGATGGGCTTTGTTAGTTGGGATGCAGAAAATTTTGGAGAAGGAGAAGAAAATAAAGCAAAATTTTTGTATTTATAATGTGGGTTTATTTTAATGGGTATCGAAATGGGTGGTTGGTGATTGATTTCATCGGTGCCCTCATAATCTGTTTCCTGAGAATAAAAAGGGATGGTTTTAGTTCGCATTTATTGAAATTTCACAGTCAGTTACTTCCCAAGGGTATTTTTTAAAAAAAAAAAAAAATTAATTTTTGAAGCTTGTAGCTTCCTATTCAGGCATGTTTGAGCATATTGGTTGTGGTTGTTGAGCCGTATGAAGAACGTTCAGTGGTGGACCTGTATAGTGCGTAGTTAATAACTCCGTTGTAGTTGCCGAATTGTATAACTGAAAAGGTGCCTTTTTTTTTTTTTTACCTTAGTTGCTCTTTTTGAAAGGTTTTAATATCAAATTTATTGATAACTTGAGGTACTACACGTTCTAAGCTTGGATAGAATTTTCTTGGAAGGTTTTGACATGAAACTGAAAGCTTCTTTTTATAGTTATATTGATCTTTCTTCTTGAACTGTATGAATAATATCTGATTTGAAGAATTTGATTCATGTATTTATATAATTTTTACCTTATTTTCTCTGTCAAATACTAACACTTGATTTTGTGTCTATAGGTGTGGACCTTGGAAATCCAGCTATAGATGCCATTCCATCCTTACTTGCTGGACAATTGCCTATCCGTAGTCCAAAAGATGCTTTATACTGTGAACGAGTAAAAGTTAGCGGTCACTCAAGATTAGAGCTCAGGAGTTATGCTAGTTCGTTTCGAGTTACTTTGGTTCCATCTGCTGTAATACCAGAGAGATTACATGGCAGAATTCAAGTTTGCTTCCATCCGTGAGTAAAATTTCCAGACTTTGCTTGTCCCTCTCTCAATTTGGTGAACTTCCAATTTTTTTAAATCTGTGTTTTGTCCTGCTGTGTAAATGTTTCAGGAATGCTTCCCTTGGATTATGCCATTGTGAAAAGGATGAGTGGAAAGCTGTTCAAAAGGGCATGTGGAACTCTGTCACGTCTCCCTATGGGGAAAGATATGTTGATGTGAAGTTCATTGGTGAAATTTCTGGTTCTGTTACAATTGCTATTGAAGAAGGTTTGGCTTCCCCCCTTCTCCTTGTTTCATACTCCATTTATTTTCTCTTACTATACTTCTCTTTGCAGATTTACAACCATGGCGCTTCTTTTTTCTGGCACTGGGGTTTCTGTTATTACTGCTGGCACCGGTTATCAGCAGCTGGGTTCCTTTCTATTATAGCACCTCAATGGCAATTGGTGTTTTCCTTGTGGTCATAATCATTCTTTTCCAGGTATGTCTACTTTTGGATCCTATCCTTCCCTCTACTTTGTAATTGATAGTTTGATCAAAATACTGGAAAATTCTTGAACTCATTTTGTATATGGTTTTGGATTTGATGCATGGTATTTGAAAAATACATTGTTTCCCTAAGCATATTGTATAATATGCTATATTATTTAGTTTGTAGTTACCCATTTATAACTTGCCTAATTTTTGCAACAAAACCAAGTATTTGTGCATTGTTCTGAGTTGAAAGGTTGAGAAGCATCTGATAGAGTAAGGGACGAGAAAGTAGAATAGTCAACACAATCAAAGATAGAACTGATAAATCTGGAATTCTGTTACTGAAATTTAGATAAAGAATAGGTCTCGAAGTCTCAAATAAATCCACTTAATGCTATCTAAATCCCTGATCTCAGATGCAACTACAATAAACAGTAAACTGATAGAAAGAGAACAAATGAGAAGAAGAAAAGAAGATAAAATGACTACTAGCATCTCCTGCTGCTCCCAAACAGATATAAAATCTGCCAAACAAAGAAAATATTACCCAAAAGGATCCTCAACCTCAACCCATCATCTGTACTGGTACTTATATTATATAGAGTCTTGGACTGCTGCTTTTGGCATCAAGCTGGGCTATCTATTGGCATCCTCTTTCTCTTATGTCGGTAACTTGGGTTTTAGCTAATTGCCTAATTGATGAAAAAGTGGTATCCTTAGAGGCCAAGGCTTGTTATGACATAATGATGAACCTGCCTATTTTAGTTGCACTTTGGGAATGAAGGTTGTTGGTTGGGAAAAAATGAGAATTTTCTCCTATTTCAGTATGTTTAATGGAAAAAGAAAAAAGAAAAGGAAGTTCCTACGTTATTGTTTCAATTGATTGGTCATGGGGATATGGAGATCAATTTCACCTGGTATATTTGACACTGAAATTGATTGATATTAGTTTTGTTTGTGTGTATATGCTTGGAATTCTGGATTTTGTTTAGCCAAAAAAAAAAAAATCTGGATTTTGTAATCATAGTTTTTATTATTGCTTTGTAGTTTCCCATTATATGGATAGAATTTTTACTTCTTTTCCTTGGTGCAATTTTGAAGGGAATGAAATTATTGCCAACTGGAAGGAAAAACATCCTCTATCTTTCCCTATATGGATCAGTGGTGAGTTTAATGCTTTATTTTTCATTTAATATGTGACGCATTAAAGCTCACTTTCCAATTTATGGTTGCAGCTTGGAGTTGGCACTTTTCTTCTACATCATATTTCAATGCTTGTAAATTCCATCCTAGTCAACTTTGGGCTGAGTGAAGAGATGCACAATCCAGTAAGTTCTTCTCCTAATAGATTTTGACCCAGTTTATAGGGGTTTATGCAGATCAATATTTTCTTATCAGCTGTAAAACTTCCTCACATCTTATCTGGCTTGCAATTCCATAAAAATGTTTCATTAGTAAAGCAAATGTATGGATGAATACTGGCATTCTTCATTTCATTATTTCCTCCCCCCCCCCCCCCCCTTGATTTCTACTTCTCTACTAACAGATATGTGATCATTGAATACTGGCATCTTGTTTTGATAATGAATATATAAAAAATTAGTCTAATGTTTTCATGTTTTACTTGCAGGTCTATCTCTTAGTATTGGTTGGGATTGTTCTTGCAGGAGCTGCTTTAGGGTACTGGATTGTGAGAAAATTTGTAATATCAAAAGATGGCAGTGTAGATGTTGGTGTAGCCCAGTTTGTGAAATGGGCAATGCGCATAGTTGCGACCACGTTCATTTTCCAGGTAAAAATTGTTACTGAGTTTTTATTTTCCTTCTTTCTTCTGAGGTGGTTTAGCAATTTATAGCTATATGCACAGAGCTTCATCGACTCTTTTGTTGAATTTTACTTGCCATCCTTGTGTAAGGGCAGGTCTTATGGAAATAGTTTTTATCCACTCCTTCTGATAAGAAAAATGTTGTGTACAGATTTCTTTTGAATTCTCTTAAAAAAAAAATGTTGTGCACAGTTTCCTTTTGACCTCTCTTTAACTGGCTCTGCCAACCTGCTCCTCACACCAATCTGTGTAGTGTAGCACAAACTTTTGTCCATACAAAATGTTATGTTCAACATCAGAAGGAAATCAAGTGACCTTTTTTCTTTCAACTTCTGACTTACCCCTACCTTGTCTAATAAATTTCAGTTAGTTAAGCTAATTCATGTGTATACATATATGCATAAATGAAATTTGATTCCGATGACTAAGACTCTTCAAAGTTGTTTTAATTGGTCATTTATTGTTATTTCTGGACCACAATTTATTAGTTTCATCTCTTCTTTTGGAGTTTCATTATTATGTTTTCATCACCAGCTTTAGAATTGATGCATAATCATTACTAAACTTATTTTATGTTTCTTTCTCAGAGCACTCTTGATACTCCTTTGGCAATGCTTGTGCTGGTCTCGTCACATACCATCTGCTTTCTTATCAATGGAAGACTGTAAGTTCCCATATTTCCCTTTCATACATTTATCAATAATAATAAAATTAAAACACTATGATTCATCATTCCCTTGTTGAGAAGTGATCCTTATATTTCCTATATCCTACAAATTAATTCTTTAATTAATATTTCTTGTGTCATAAAGTATTTTAATTGGATTCTGGAACGGGGTGGCTGGAGTTTGATTGGTTTAACATCGGATCAATCTCCTTCCTCTTCCTGTGGTAAAGATTTGGGATGGACATTGGTAAAACGATGAAGTTTTGCTTCAGATTGTATCAAATATGAGATGCTTGGTCTACTAGAAAATAATCATGACGTTTTTGGTTGTGTAATAGAAATTTAATTTTCCACTTGTTAATGCAATTTTATGAAGGCATCGGGGTGGAAATACTGGGGTCGAATGTGGAAGACGAACAACAGCAGTGCACAATCGTGCTGAGTTTCTCAGTAGGTCAGCTGAAATTAGCCCAGTAGGGAAGAAGTGGAACACTCCAAAGCATTCACCTGCATGGTCCAACTCTCCTATTAAAGGTATTGCTTCAGTTTCCAACTCCTTTTAGGAGCCACAATTGTGTCGCCGCACTTGTATGTTTTTATGACTTGCCTTTTTTATTTTGGCATTGACAGGTTTAACGTCACCATATGGCATTTCACGAACAGGAGGCCAGCGGAACTACTTTTCAACCTTCCACAAGATCTCGAAACGAAAGAAATTCACAAAGAAAGAATGGGAGGATTTTACAAGGGAATCGACCCAGCAAGCTGTAGCAGAATGGGCAGCATCACCGGAAGTTGCTAATTGGCTAGTTGAGAATGCGGATCGAATTCAACTCCTCCCTAGCGATTGCAGTTCCGATGATGAGGTAGCAGCCAGTGAATCGGATTCTACGGACGAAACTGCCACTGATAGTGGCAAACAGTTTAGCTTGTTTAGTTGGTTAGTAGCTTGCTGAGAATTGCAATCAGGGTAATTACAACTTAGCAATGGCACGATCAGGAAGCAGCCATGAGCACTCTGTAACTGCAAGTTTTGGAAATCAGCTATAAACCTTGTTTCCTAATCAGCAGATTCAGTTAGTTTGTAGGTCACATCAGCAACATTGCCCATGTAAGCATTACATCGCGATTATATTACATCTCACCAATGATGATGTCATGTGATGTAAGCATGCAGAGGGACTAAAATGAATACTAACAAATTCAATTTCAATCTCATCCCTAATCCTCATTCCTTGCGAAATCATGGTCTATAATAGTAAATAGTATTCAAATTTAATCATCCAATAAAGTATTCAAATTTAATCATCCAATTGTTTATTTGGATAGACATTTGAAAAATAATAGTAAATAGTATTTTAATTAAACCTCATTGTATGAAACTTTTTTATCCAAAATCTTAACAATTATTAAGCTGGAATGTACGTTAAGGATTTCAACTTGATTTCAATGTTTGCCTTTATTTCATACAATCATATTTCTTTTCAAATTAGACATTAAATTTGATAAATTAATACCATACAATTTTTTTTACTATTTTAATCAAATTCAATTCTCAAAATTGTCAAAAAAAAATTTTAAATTACCAAATTGAACAATTTGTTAAATTTAAGGACTAAATGGTAAAAGTTGTAGCAGTAAAACGGAGGACCCACTGTTATCCCAAAATAAATGGGTCCCACAAACACAATATTTTACTTCCTTTTCAATTCTTCTGCCCTTTCCGTCGTCTTCCACGCCTCGTCTCCTCCATTCCAAATCTTCATTTCCTTTCTCTGGTTTTGGTTGCCCTCCGTCCGCTAGGTCCACTCCCATGCCTCCGGCCACGTCTCCTCCATTAACCCCCACCACCTCTCTCTCCATAACTGAAACCGTTAACGGCTCTCACCGTTTCATCATTCAAGGCTATTCCTTGGCCAAAGGCATTGGAGTTGGTAAGCACATCGCCAGCGAGACTTTCACCGTCGGCGGTTACCAGTGGGCCATTTACTTCTATCCCGACGGCAAGAATCCTGAGGATAATTCCTCTTATGTCTCTGTTTTTATCGCTCTCGCCAGCGAAGGCACCGATGTTCGCGCCTTGTTCGAACTCACCCTCATCGATCAGAGTGGCGAGGGAAAGCATAAAGTTCATAGCCACTTCGATCGTTCTCTCGAGAGTGGGCCCTACACCCTTAAGTATCGCGGCAGCATGTGGTAATCTTGGATTTTGATTTTTGGTTACTGCTAAACTTTTGATTCTCTTTCTTTCTTCTTTTATTTAATTCTTTTATTTTGAATTTTTAGGGGTTACAAGCGTTTCTTTAGACGGGCAATGCTTGAAACTTCGAATTTCCTAAAGGATGATTGCTTGAAAATTCACTGTACTGTTGGGGTTGTGGTTTCTGCAATTGACTGTTCCAGATTGCACTCTATAAAGGTCCCAGAATCGGATATCGGATCCCATTTTGGTACTTTACTAGAGAATGAGGAATTTTCTGATATTACTTTTAATGTGAACGGTGAAAAGTTTCATGCCCACAAATTGGTATTGACTGCTCGTTCTCCTGTCTTTGAGAGTGAATTTTTCGATTTATTGGAAGCAGATAATCGTGAAATCGTTATTTCAGATATGGAACCTAAGGTTTTCAAGGTATTACTTTGCCTTCCCTCTTCTTTTGATTTTATTTATGTGAATTAAGCATCATACATACAGCTATATGCATGTAGATGTAATTTTCCCATATTAATTTATGTCCATGATGATTGTACATAGAATATATATGTATATGTCAATTATTACAATTTTACGAGGTTTGTGCAGATAAATGCATTTTGGTTATTCATGTTTAACATGTCTCTACTTAGAACAATCTAACTAAGTTAACTTAGAGAAGAAAAAAATGCCCAATAACTTTGTTGGAGTATTTGAATAAAAATAGTTTGTGCTTCAATATATGGCAAATTATGTAAAGGAATAATAGTTGTTTCTATCTATAATGTGGAAAATTTACTAATCCGATTGAGGAAAAGTACGTTTAATGTGACTTTAACACTGTACGAGGAACAAAAATTTATATTCTCACACTGACCTAAGAAAATATTCCTCTGATTTATATTGTATGGAGAAAGTAAAGTTGTATATTTTTAAATGCTGAAGAACATTTAAGTATTAGGGTTGTAAAATTTTCAAATTTGGGGGTGGAACTTAGTTAAGCAATGGAGCATAATATATTGCCTTTTTTAATGTGGGAGCCTTTATGCACTAAAGATCTGTCTACACATGTTTTTTTTCCCTCTTCGCGTGTGGATACAAGGCTTTGCTGCACTTCATATACAAAGATGCTCTTGTTGAAGATGAGGAGCTTTCTGTCTCTGGTTCATCTTGCATATCACATGAACCCGATACTTTGGTTGCAAAGTTATTGGCTGCAGCAGACAAGTATGACTTGCCTCGACTTAGATTAATGTGCGAGTCTGTGCTCTGCAAGGAAATATCTGTAAATTCTGTTGCAAAGATCCTAGCCCTGGCTGATCAGTATCATGCTATGGATTTGAAAGTTGTCTGCTTAAAATTTGCTGCAGAAAATCTTAAAGGTATGTTCATATTTGTTTTTCCACTTTCAGGATCTCTGTTTTATATTGCATTCCTTTAAAAATAATAATAAAAAAAATTTGCCTCAAATCAATATTAAAACTGGAACTGATCAAACCTTTGGGTTTAAGGAATAATTAAAAAATAGGAAATATAAAATGAACTAAAAGTGCTTAGATTCTAAATAAACAAATTCAAACTTGAAAACAAAAATCCTTTTGATACAGTATCTTGTTGATCTAACAATTGTAGGTGACTGAAATGAATGATAGCTGAACAAATGACCGAAAAAATGTACTTTTAACTTGCACAAAGCTTTTGAAGCACCACTTGTAACTAACAAATCAATTAGTTTTGTACCTAATTAATATACTTATGCTTTTGTTTGGTCTCAGTGTCATTATGTATGTGTATCAGCTCACGTTGTCTGTAATGCCCAAGCTTTTGGCACATGGGCCTAGATGTATGGTCCTTGTCATTCTTTAATCTTGCAACAAAATTTATAATTTACGTACGAGTTAATGAGCTAAGATGTTGTCTCCATATCTAAAATGGAAATAATTCACTATTTGTTGTTTAAGAAATTTATTTGACATATAAAGTCATACCATCATTGATTTGTAGGTGAAGGTGTCAACCTAACAAGCTAATTGAGTGTTACCTAAATTGGATTACCCTTGAACTAATTCTAGTAATAGGAGCAGTTTTACTTGGTCTTATTATGTTCTGGTGGAGGGGGTAAAGATGCGTATGACCTTCTTTTAACTTTCTTTCTGTATGTAAAACCCTAAAACACTTTTTATAATCCTATATTTTCACAATCTGCACTAAGCATTTAACATAAATGTACTAAACCTGTCACTATTTAAATTCCAATATTTTTAATCTGCGTAAATTGAGATAAATTCCATTGATCTTGTTGACATAATTCCGGTTCATGGGTTTTATTGTTCTGTTTTGCTAGCATATTGCAGCTCAGAAACAAACATTCCAAAATGTGGGATGCACCAAGCTTAACCAATCCAGGTAGCATTGAATAGGATAGGGAAAGGAAGATGTGGGTTAAATACCTAAGTGGATGTAAGCTTAATTGTGAATAGTGCATTTGATTAGAATAGCAGATGGAGCTCTAGTGGTGCTGATTGGATAATTATTTGAGTTGATGACGCCAACTTTGTTGGATCCAGTGCCCACCCTTGATTTGATGCAAGATTAGTAACACTTCATAAAAGATCTAGTCAAGTACTTCATAAAAGATGTTTGTGCATACTGAAATTTGTTGCATTTACTGTGTGATTGGTTTGCATGCTATCCATATATAACATTTCGACATTTTGTTGATCTCCTGTTCAACTTCTAGATATTTCTAAACATATTCTCATGTTCGCTGTTTTTCATCATTGGTGCAAGTGCAACAAGTCACTGATATCTTTTCTTTTTTTAAAAAAAAAATTCTGATTAATTCATGTCATGCAGCTGTCATGCAAACGGACGGCTTTGAGTATCTGAAAAAGAACTGCGCGTGCCTGCAGTCAGAAATCCTACAGACAGTAGCTGGATGCGAAGAGGATTGCAGTGGAGGAGGAAAGAGCCAAAGTGTATTGGCACAGTTTTCAGACGGGGAGGACACGAATGGTAGGAGTGTAAGGCAACAGCAATGGGATAACGGAATTGAAAGGAGCCGAAACTTGTGGCTCCAGATGGACGATGGTGATGCTAGGAGTCCTAGGCAAGCAGATTAAAGAGGAAAATAATATAAATAACTCTGGTTGCTTAACATTGATGGCAAATAGAATTGGGGGAAAGATAGGAGAGGTAATAACAACGCTCAGTTATTACCTCATGGACTTGATTTTACTTGCCATCATGTATTGTTTGTGTAGTGGATTTTGATGCAAATGTCCAGCTAACAGCCTCATGTATTGTTTGTTGTATCGAATATCGGAAGTCACTAGAAATATTTTGTAATATGTCCATAGGAAGGTGAAAAAGAAAGAAAAGAATGAAAAAAGCAGGAACTTGTAATTTGTGCAGAAGAATGGATTGAAATAGTTGAAAGGCTAATTTTAATCCAGAAACAAAGAGGTAATAGTGGTTGCTTGCATTGCATGCATATTATATTAATATGTTTTGCGTAATGCTTATTTTTTGGATAAGAATGGATGGGTCAGACTCAGACATGATGTTTTTGTCATCTTAAGGCGCAAAGTTAGGAGCTTTCTCCATCCTACTCAAGTTTCCGATGACCAAAAAAATGTATAGTCCATTCCCATTTTCATCTTTATTCTTTAATAAATTACGCTAATATTTTACATGTTTGCTCACAAAAAACAACTCTTTTGGGCTATTTATTTTATAGTCAATTAGTTTTTAGCAATCTCTTACTAATGATCTGATTTAAAGTATTTATTTTATTCAAAAATATTACCTAACATAAACAATATTCATGTAATTTTATCTTTATATATTCTGTAGATTTAAATTTTTTGGACAATACCTTTTATAAACTTAAATTTAATCATTGATGGACTCTTTAATTTTTTTCTAAAAAACAAACTGTCCAGCCCTTTTCATTTTCTTGCACTTCCCTCGACTCCAGCGAGCCAGCTGCAAATGAAAATAGCAATTCCAAGAAAGCTGTTGGTAGATAAGGATTGGACCCAACGCAGACAACGAACATTGCTCATATTTTGCGGATAGTTCAGTTTAGTTAGAGAATCTAAAAATAAAATGAAATCCCAAAACAAACCCATACTCATATTTTGCGGATAGTTCAGTTTAGTTAGAGAATCTAAAAATAAAATAAAATCCCAAAACAAACCCATACCTGTATCATCATCCGCAAAGTCGTATCAATTTTAAATTTCTTCTTTTATTTTTTATTTGGCGATAGTTCTTCTGGAGATTGAGCATGTGGGCTTGATGGCTGATTAATCACAATCCAACTCCTTTCAGTATTCTTCCTTTCTAAATCCAAAAGTTTATTACTTCAGGAGTTAAGTTTTTAGAGGGAGAAAAGGAGAAAGGCAAATTGCTGCTTGCTTTGATTGTTAATATGCAAAACAATGGTGTTGTGAAGGGTTCGTGGGGTTTCAGTACTTTTGTAAGGAGAAAGCATGTTGATTCTGTTTTGGTTAAGAGAGAGGGTGCTCAACAGT
>CANUEY010610807.1:0-10014 GCA_948099555.1 Croton setiger
GGTATTCGGTTTGTAATTAGTTGTAGGTTTTATTTTCCGCACTTTAATTTTTCCGCACTTTTAAATTCTGCAGTTTATTATTTTCGTGTTTGAAAATTGTTTTCACAATTGACCGAAAAAGCCAATTAGGAACATCGCTAGTCTTTAATCACATCACGGCTTTTCTTTTAAAATAAACTTAAATTTTGGAAAGAAAAACAAACCAAGAGGCCGGTTTTTGCCCGGCGGCGGTTTAAGTAAAACTTAAACCGTCGTACCTTACCCCCTTATCCAGAATCTCTATTTTCTTTTACCAGTGCTTTTAAAATAAAAACGGAGTCATTTTTTTCTTAAAAATTAAAATTGGTGTCCCGAAAGCGGGTGGCGACTCTAAAATTATTTTTAAGACCGACTAGTTTCGGCACCGCATCACAAAAATATTTTGTCACCATCTTTTGGTAAAAATCCGAAACGAACAACAACAGTAGGGTTATTATTTTAAATGTGGATAGAATGAAGTTGGTAATTTAAAAAGTGGACAAATAAGAGGTGCTCGCATATGTCAAATGCGCACTATTAATTGTAATTAATAGCTCGCATTAGACAAATGCGGACTTGAAGTTCGCATAAGCCAAATGCGAACTTCAGCATGTGCAGCAAGCGCAGAAAAAAATGACACGTGTCGAGAATGCAGGAATTACGCAGAAAAGAATTTCTCATATGGCAAATGCGAACTTAAATCTCCATATATCCAGAAACAGGATGCAGAAGAGCGAAAATGAAATTCAGAGTTCATTTCTGATGAAATATACTAAACAGACTGTATTTTGATAATAGCAGGGGTTGAAAATGGCATATAATGCTCCATTTCCAGTAAATATATATTGGAGTTCAGCGTTTCCATTGGTGGACGGCGTTGTCGGTTTGAATTATAGTCGCGCCGACGCAACAATATGCATCGACGGTCAAATAACATTCGAGCAATTTTACGATCAGGTATGCAGAGCATGTCGGGTGGATAAAGCCGCTGTGCGACTGGAATTTACTCTGGTGTGGACAAAATATAACGGCTGCAGACGATATATAATTTTGGAGAATGAGTAGACTATGGTTTTTTTATATTTGTACGCGCTGAACTGGCCGGAATTGTATGTTAGTGCGGAACAGATAGCGGAAATTGTTGTTGCTGCACCAGGTGCTGCGGGCGAAAGCAGCGGCGCTGCATGTGTGATGATGGACCATGAAGCCACAGAATAGGTAAACGAGAATGTTGAATTACCGATTTCAATTCCGCTTGAAGGGAGAACGAGGGTATTGGAGACTTCCCGGAGGAGGATGAGATGTCTGCCTGGATGGGGTCTAGTAGTGATGCAAAGTTCGTGCCATCCGACGACAGTACAGGGAGCGAGCTATATCTATCTTTAACGTCGGGTTCAAGGTTTGTTTACGGTGACATAGGCGATGAAGACGCTGAAAAGGAGATCGCAGACGGTATTAAAATGTGGGATGGGAATCCGGAGAGTATCAAGGCCGGTGTTTATTTCAAAAGCAAGAAGAGTGTGCAGGATGTTGTTGCTGCATGGTCCATCAAAAGAGGTATGACATACCGTACAGTAGAGAGCAGAAAACATGGGCTGTGGAATGTGTTACTCGGGGGCCGAAGTATCCGAGGGAACAAATGCACGGGATATTTTGTTCGTGGACTATTAGAGCGTCTGAGCAGCGAGATTTAGGGGTGTGGAGAATGGTTAAATGGGTACAGGCGCACACCTGTGCAGGAGCAAACATTGGGCGGGAGGATAGAAACATCACCTCCAAAGATATTGCCGCTCTTATTATGCCACATATTATGAAGGAACCGGGGTACAAGGTGAAACACATTCAAACGGAAGTTCACAACCGGTTTCAGGTACGTTAATGTTGGGTTGTGTATGCATTATGTTCAGGATTTAGTAAATATTTCGTTTATTTTCGTGTGTGGACGTACGTATTGTAGGTAAGGGTGAATTATAAGAAAGCGTGGCACGGGAGGAGAAAAGCAATTGAGGCAGTGTTTGGGGCTTGGGAAACCAATTTTAGAGAATTGCCCAGCTATTTGGCAGCAGTGAAAGCATAGAACCCAGGCACAGTTGTGTAGTACAAGTTTCAAAGAGGAACCGAGAACAGTGAAAGACGTGTTATGAGATATGTGTTCTGGGCGTTTGGACCATCTGTCGAGGGATTCCAACCGTGTCGGCCGGTCATATGCATTGATGCAACCCACCTTCGTGGGTTGTTTAAAGGTAAACTGATAACTGCAGTAGCGAAGACGTCTAACAACAATATTCTGCCAGTAGCATTTGCAGTTATGGATTCTGAGACGACGCACAGTTGGAAATGGTTCCTGAAGTATTTGAAATCGAATGTTCTTCGAAACCGTAATACTTGTATTATTTTTGTTCGGCATCAGGGTATTATTTCAGCAATGGAGAAGATATTAGAGAAATATCCAAATGCTAGAGTTCACAGGTTTGGCCTGGAACACGTGAAGGCGAATATGTCATCGCGTTTCAGGGGCGAGGGTTTGAAGAAAATATGTCAGAGAATCGGGACTGAGATGCAGGAGGGAAAGTATGTTGCTGCATGGCAGAAGATTATTCAGAAAAATGAAGGAGCTCATTTTTATTTGAGAGAAATCGAGCCTGAGAAATGGACTCTTTTTGCCGACGGTGGCCGAAGACGGTGAATAACAACGACCAACACCGTTGAGAGCTACAACAACGTTCTAAAAGGCACTCGTCATCTCCCGATCCGAGCTTTGATCGAGTCGACATTAGAGAAGACGGTTGCGATTTTTGTTAGAGATTTGGCTCGGATCGACAAATGTCAAACGACACTAGCACCTCATCCACAGAAAGAGCTTACGAAGTATAGGAGGCGTGCAAGACTCCACTCTGTAACCCCATGGAACGATATTGCATTTCTTTACAAAGTCGTGACAGGAAGTGGGCACGCGCAGACGGTACAATATTTGGAACGGACTTGCAGCTGTGGAAAGTGGCAAACATATAGAATTTCATGCTCTCTTGCTGTAGCTGTTGCGTACTTCAGAGAAGATGATCCAATGAATCTAGTTGATCAGTTCTACACGGTTCAAGGTTGGGCTCTGCAGTATGTTGGAGCTTTCACTCCTGTTCTTGGTAGGGAGACATAGCCGCCAGTAGAGTGGACTCTACTTCTAGAGGACTCGAGAATGGTTCACCATGATGGACCGGGTCGAAGGCGGGTGAATCGACTTAAAGGGTCCATGGATTATACCCGAAGGCATACGAGGAGAGGTACCGTTTGCAGTCGATGTAGGAATGCAGGACATAATGATAGATCGTGCCCAATATCTCATCCTCCGTCTGATAGAACACCAATTTAATTCTCTGTAATTCCAATAAATTTAATGTAATTCCAATAATTTCAATGTATTGAGTGATATGATTGTGTTTAATTATATTTTTATGTTTATTTAGGATAAATTAAAAAAATAATTTTAAAAATAAAATATGATTATTAATTTATCATAATTAATAAGCACAAAATTAAATAAAATATATAACATAATAAACAATATATACATAAACCGTAAACTGTCAATGTAATACAAAAAATGTCAATATTTACATAACAGACCTACACTACTCATCTGAACCTCTTCGCCCCGGCCGCTCCTTCACATGTGAGGACCCGGGATATCCCGCTCCTTCTCCTCCGTCGCGGCGACCTTCAGAGTGGCAAAGGCACATCCGAGTCAGAACTATCCAGCCGCGTGGATCCCGGTGAGGACGGCTCCCTAACAGTCGAGGCAGCATCGTGAAGTGGAGTCTGGGCAACCGCCTCAGCATCGTAAAATAGGTCCTGGATCAACTACTGGAGATGGTGATCCGAAGGCGAGGCTGCTGCTGCTGATGGTGCTGGTGATGCTGGTGGTGGCTGGATCTGTACAGCTCGACGTCGCCCGTTGCCTCGTACCCTGCCAACTCTCCGCGGGGGACGTTGAGCTCGTGTCTCGTCCAGTGGAGTCTGCTGTGGCTCAGGAACAGTACTATAAGTCTGCGTCGGCGTCACGTCCAACTGGGTCTGCTGGACCTGAAGTCCCCGCTCTAGCAGACCACCGACGCGCGCCAGGAACACAGTGACATCTTCATGGCGTGACCCGACAGTCAAGTGATGCGCCTCAAACTCCCAGAGGTCCCGCAGTGCCTCAGATGTCGATCTCGCCTGTAAAAGTTCAAAAATCATAGACGAACAAAAGTAATGAATAAATAAAAAAATCAATTTATAATACTTACCAGGGCAGTATACGCCTCTGCTAATCCAATATAGCCGCGAGCCTCAGTGTCGATCCGACGATCCTCAGGGTTGCTTATCAGTCGGATCGTACGCTCCTGATACCAGGCCAAGTAGCCGTCAGAGACCCGTGCAGCAGCCATGTAGTCTCCGCCCAGCAGCGTGGCCTGTCGGTCCATCCATCGTGCAATCGCTGACTGGTGGAACACGCGCCAGTCCTCCGTCGGTCGCCCAATCCGCATGAGTGAATGGATCCGCCTGTGGTCATCCGCACTCAAAAGCAGCGTAGGTTCGGGTATCTCCTGCAGATACCCGAACTGGCGTGCCGTGCGGTTCGGAACATGGAACTCAACCACCTCTATGCAAATGAGCTGCATAATGGTGGTCAAAATCCCATGTCCCGCACTGCACTGAGGCGGAAGTGACTGCAGTAATGGATCCTAGTACGAAATCCAAACAAACTGCAAAACAATAATATAAACCTAAAACACTAATACACTAAAATAAAATAACTGTTTAAATGCAGAAATTAAAAGTCAATCCACATACCTTTGCAGCTGTCAGTACAGACAGCTGATCCCGATAACCCAATAGGTTATGGCCCGTAACATCCTGCATGCTCTTCCAAATTCGCCATCTGCAAACAATCAAATAACTGTCAATTTAAGTAAAAAAAACCTAAACCCTTTTATTCAATTAAAATTTAAAATGTCATACCGTCGCGCATACGGGCATCCGTCAAACGTCAGAGGCTGACTCTCCGGTAGCGTCGGCCTGAGAGTCGTTATCCTCTCCCAAGCCCAGACCTGTGTTATAATATTGCTCAATATTGTAAAACCCAACCTAATCCCAATTGTAAAGTAAAAAAGAAAGGTATTTAAAAAACGTACCTGCACCAGAAGTAGGCATCCTCCGATATACTCGCACCCCATCGCAGCGTGGCACAAGTTGCGATACAGGAATGCCAATACGGCACTCCCCCAACTGTAATCTCGACACGCTGCGATGTCTTCTAACAGCTGTGCGAATATCAGCGGCGTGCTGTTCTTGGAGGAATCGCAGAACAGGAATCCTCCAATAAGCCACAGCACGAAGCAATGAGCACGCTGCTGATAAACGTGCTCGGGCGTAGCATGCGGGGCAGGCGTCGTCAACTGCCCGCTCATGCTCCGGAGCATGATCCTGCTCCCCTTCAGATCCGCGTCGACAGGGGCGTACCCAAAGAAATCCGTGAAGAACTGCTGCCACCCGACCGCAGGTATCTGATATCGGCCGCTGACCGGCCGGCCCTCGACGGGAAGTCCCAGAATGACCTCCACGTCCTGGAGCGTCATGGTCGCCTCCCCAACCGGTAGGTGGAACGTATGCGTCTCCTGACGCCACCGCTCCGCCAATGCTGTGATTAGGGCCCAGTTGTACTGGACGGACCCTATCCTCCTAATCAGCCCGAACCCGAGCTCGTCAATGTACTGAAGTGTGCGGTCATGCTCGGCGTCCAGCAGCCGCCAAATCTGGCTGTCCGCTCGTCTGATGCTCAGCGGACTGTCGAACCGATCCTCTCCGCGAAAAACGTGGGCCGATCTATGTTCCCGCCGAAGGAACAATAGATCCTCGATGACAGGCCCCTGATCAAGTACCCGGTGCTGCTGAGAAGATTCCACTCGCTCCATCGCTGCAACTCGTACGTGTAAATTCGTTTTTAATTTTTCCCTAACTACTTCCGGTAATTTATATTTTTATTTACAAAAATTTAAAAACCTACCTAACATGCTTTATCTTTCTATTTACGATAAAATAACCCTAAACGAAAACATAATTAACTCTACTATTTATTTTTTTTCCTGAACCCTATATTTTTTATGTTTCAACGCTAATATTATATAAATAAGGAACCCTAAATCCTATATTTTTTTTCCTAAATACGCATACTATTCGTACTAAAAATTAAATGCATATAAAATAAAAATTATAAAGAATTAATATAAACGACTAAACAATATTATAAAACCCTAAATAACATTTTAATCTACTCATGCATATTACGAAACAATTAAAATTACATTAAATTACATACCTTAAAATCGCAAAATTCCAAACCGTTATCTCGAAACTAAAATTTGACTCAGAGGATTTGAGTTTTTTAAAGTAAAATTTTGAAAGTAGTAAGTGAAAATGGAGGAACCGGCTGCCAACTTCTCCAGGCGGAGCTCGCATTTGTCAAATGCGGACTATTTGAATTTCAAACGGGTTCGCATTTGTCAAATGCGAGCGTCTTAAACAGGCCACGCGTTGCCCTCGTAAACGCGCGAAATTAATCATACAATTAATACAGTCATTAAGGTTACATCTGCTCCTAATCCGCATTTGTCAAATGCGAATTACAGATTAAAAAATTAAAAAAAAAATAATTCGCATCTGCCAAATGCGAGTTAGCGTAGTTCGCATTCAACAAATGCGGGCTCCGTATTTGCTGTCCACGTTCAAATTTTAAACTCCTTTTGTGTAAATAAGCCGGTTTCTAAGAGCCATTCTACTGCTCTAAAGCCCAAAAGATGCTTCCGGGAATTGAACTCTTTGCTGATGTACTTAATAAAGAACTTGAAGATCCTTTTATCCAACACATGGAAGACTTTATGCAACCCAGTCTCTTTGATGAAGTTGCGGTAATTTCAAACTCTGAAGAACTCCCGAATCTAGTCTACCTGATCAAGTCAGCTCAAGTACCTCTGGTCAATTGGTATACTGAGAAGGAACATTCCGTCATCCAACCCAGTGTCAACCCAAGTCCTGAGTTTACCCTTGTACAACATGAGTCCCCTAGAGTCTGATCCAAACTCCCCTGGGTCAAATCCCGAGTCTTATGTAACTTTTGAGGATAATTTCCTCTCTTTCAATAATAACATTCCAACTTTTGATTACCTTTTTTGTCAATCTTCCCAAGTACATTCTGGAAAAATAAAGAAAAAATAGAAATAAAAGAAACAAAAGAACAAATAATAATTGGCAAAGAAAATGAACATACATACATTGCATGTGATTGTACATACAAAGATCAAATTGCTGGGTGCCTCAAGAAATTCGCCGACTGATTTATATGGAAGCCGAGCGACGTAACGAGATTAGATCCAGCCATTGCAGTACACATGATTCCAACCTTTCCGGAGGCAAATCCGGTTAAACAGAAGTTGTGAAGAATGAAGCCAGAATGGACTTTAAAGATTAAGGAAGAAGTAACCAAGCAGTTAGATAATAAGTTCATAGAGCCCATCGCTCAAACTACTTGGTTAGCCAACATAGTTCCAGTCCCGAAGAAGGATGGCAAAGTAAGGATGTGTGTGGATTACCGGGAATTTGAACAAAGCCTGTCCCAAGGATGACTTTCCTTTACCACATATTTACCTGCTAGTGGACCGGATGGCCGGACATGAGACAGTCTCCTTGACTGATCTTGCTGTAGGGTACAACCAAATAATGATGTATCCTCCAGACAAAGAGAAAACGGCCTTTACCACGGAATGGGGCACTTACTCTATAGGGTCATGCCTTTCGGGTTGAAGAATGTCGGGGCACTTGCCAGAGAATTGCTACCACTATCTTCCATGACATGATCCATAAAGAAGTGGAGGTATACGTGGACGATATGGTTATTAAGTCAAAATCGGCTGAAAACCACGTTCATGAGCTCGAGAAGTTCTTCCTTAGACTTTGAAAGTACAACTTAAAGCTCAATCCAGCCAAGTGTCTCTTTGGTGCAACTTCCGGTGTATTCCTTGGTCACCTAATTAGTAGAAGAGGGATTGAGATTGACCCTTCTAAATCAAAAGCAATCTTAGAAATTCCACCTCCGAAGACCGAGAAAGAAATTCGGTGTTTTCTAGGGAGATCACAAAACATCAGCCGATTCATTTCACAATTGGCCAACACCTGCGGTCCAATTTTCAAGCTCTTGAGAAAAAGAGTTTCCTGAGAGTGGAACGAAGACTGTCAGAAAGCTTTTGAGAAGGTCAAACAATACTTGCTAACCCCACCAGTCCTGTAGCCTCCTAGTTTGGGAAAGCCATTATTGCTTTACTTATCAGTAACTGATGAAGCCATGGGAGTTTTACTAGCTCAACAAGCAGAAGACTCCAAGGTTGAAAATGCCATCTATTACCTTAGTAAAAGGATGTTGGAATATGAACTTAATTACAACCGGATCGAGAAATTGTGCCTAGCCTTAACTTGGGCCTGCACAAAACTGCAACACTATCTCTCCTCTTACACTACTTATGTCATCGCAGAATCGAGTCCCTTGAAATTCCTTATGGAAAGGCCAGTTTTGGACAGTAAAATGGCTAAGTGGGTGTCAGTGCTTGTAGCCTTCGATCTAAAATTTGTTCAAAGAAAAACAGTCAGAGGTGGAGCCATAGCAGACCAATTAGCTGAGTTGCCTGTTTCAGATCAAATGCAAGAGATAGATTTTCCTGATCAAGATCTCTTGGATATGAATAATACCCCTTGGGAAATGTACTTTGATGGAGCATCTAACCATCATGGTAATGGGATTGGAGTAGTATTCAAAACTCCTTGTGGCGAATACATCCCGATTGCAGTCAAGTTAGGCTTTGAGTGTACCAACAATGAAGCGGAGGATGAAGCTTGCATAAATGGGTTAGAAGCAGCCCTGGACCAAGGAGTAAGAAGTTTAAAGGTCTTTGGTGACTCCAACCTAATAGTCTCCCAAGCCGTGAGAAAGTGGAAAATAAAGGAAGAGTGTCTGGTCCCTTACCTTCAACGCTTGGATGAATTAGCTCAGCAATTTGATGATTTGACCTTCAACTATTTACCAAGGGCCAAGAATCAATTTGCTGATGCCTTAGCCACTTTAGCTTCAACGATAGACGTTGGGGAAGGAAAAGTCATCCGACCACTGACAGTCTAACTTCAAGAATAGCCAGCATCCATAATGCACATGGTAGATGACAAACCATGGTATTGGGATATCTTGAATTACCTCAGAAATGAGAAATACTCGGAAGGTTCATCCAAAACTGACCAGAGAACTCTGAGACGGTTGGCAACCAGCTACATCCTCATTGGAGATGTGTTGTACAAAGGAGCCTGGAATGGTATCCACTTGAGATGTGTAAATGAAACAAAAGCCGAGTCAATCATGGAATCCGTACATGGTGGAGAATCCGGTCCACACATGCATGGGATGGCTCTAGCTTGGAAAATCATGAATTTGGGTTACTACTAGCTGACCATGAATGCAAATTGTGTAAAACATGCACAACGTTATCATGAATGCCAGATTTTTGCCAAGCTACAAAGGCAACCACCGATTACTTTGAATCCTATCTCTTCACCATGGCCTTTTGCTACTTGTGGAATTGATGTGATTGGAAAAATTCACCCAAGGGCCTCGAATGGCCACCAGTTCATTTTAGTAGCCGTGGATTACTTCACAAAATGGGTTGAAGCGGCCTCTTACTCAGTTTTGAACGCCAAGAAGGCAGCACAATTCGTCCGTACTAACATCTTATGTCGGTATGGAATACCTTTTGAAATCATCACTGATAATGGAACCCATTTCCAAAAGGAATTTGCAAGCCTCCTGAGAGACAAGAAGATCTAGCACCATAAGTCTTCTCTTTACAAACCTCAGATAAACGGGGCTGTAGAAGCTGCAAATAAGTCTATCAAAGTCATCCTCCAGAAGATGGTTTAAAACTACAA